>JXCR01074320.1:52720-69983 GCA_002079205.1 Phalaenopsis hybrid cultivar | reverse complement strand
CCATAGATTATATATGCACCTTTCAAGGCCTTCATTCTTTTTGTGTTTCACCTAATGTCCAAATTTCTCTCTTTAAGAGTAGTTGATGAAGTCAATAAGATGTACTATTTCTTGTGTTCTCTGATTTCAGCATTTTCTTATTTCATTTTTACATGAATATAATGAAAAATATTATGTTAATTTAGGTGAGAAGCTTCAGCAACTGGAGCGTGAGAAGGGTATTGTCATTCGGTTTATGATTGGTCATAGGTACTTCATTCTGCTTACTCTGCTTAACATGTTGGTTTTTGTAACTCTATAAGACCAGTTATATAACTTTCATATTTTTCATTGCTGTCGCTATTGTCCACTAAATTCTGACCTTCATTTGTTTTTTTTTTATTGAAATAAATGTCAAGGCAAGATAATTTCTTTATATTGCTACTTTCATACTAGTGTTAACTTGATAGATTCTTCAACTGATACTATATGCATTCTATACTACATTTTTATAGTCAGATTAATAAAATATGTCCAGNCATACTAGTGTTAACTTGATAGATTCTTCGACTGATACTATATGCATTCTATACCACATTTTTATAGTCAGACTAATAAAATATGTCCAGGCAATTTTGTTCTTATTGAATTTCTTTGAGAATCTTATATTATTAGTGTTTGCCTGTTGTTTCAATTGAACTCACTCCCAATTTTTAATGAATAGCTAATGCAATTGTTTTTAAGATACTGCGAGAGGCCAGCTGGTACAACCCTTAATTGAGCTTAAGCATTTGCAATTTCAAAGGGTGTGCCTTTTTTTTTGCCCGTGAAAATATATACATATATATATATATATATATATATNTATATATATATATATATTCCTCAATAAATTAAAGCATACTGTCATAGTCTATCCCCCCCCGCCTCTCTGGTAGCAATGCAATATATAGATTTTGGGACGCTAATAAGGTCCTTTCCCCTATTGTAGCTTATTCATAGCAGAACTGCTTTCATCCGTTGGTTGGCAGCACTTTACTACCCCATTGGAATCATATTCTTGAATGTTTTGTTTTCATCTTAGATCTGTTATGTTCCCCATATTGTTATTGTCTTGAAAAATAGCAATAATGATCTGTTGGTGCAAATATCAGTGATTTTAATGCTATTTTTTTTCCACCTTGGTTCTTTCCTTTTTGTGATATGAAATGGCATAGGTGAAAGAGTTCACCTAGACCTCCAATCCTCTATGGTGCAGAATGTTGGCCTTTAAAAGAGAAGCATAAAACAAAATTAAGTATTGCTGAGATGAGAATGCTTAAGTGGATGAATGGCTTGACACTTAGAGACAAAATGCGAAATTAATATATCCGTGATAGGCTTGGTGTAGCTTCAATGGCTGACAAAATTAGAGAGTCGTCTTAGATGGTTTGGTCACATTAAATATCGACCATCTGTTGATCCGGTTAGGAGAGTTGATATTTTAGATTCAACTTATGTTAAGAAAGACAGAGATAGACCTAGAAAGACTTGGGCTCATTGTATATAAGATGATCTTAATTTATTAGAATTAAATGAAATTATGACACTGAATAGGACGTAAGGGAGAAAAAAGGATTCATTTAGATGCTAGTTATTGTTGTTGTTATTGTTGCTGCTAAGAATTATAACAATGATAGAATAATTTCCTGATGCTTCTCCATGCAGACATTGCCCCAAAATGGATTGCTTTAGAATTTATGTTTTATCATTTTGTTTCAATAAATTTCTTTTGTATCTACTACATGATTTACCAATCCATACACCTAACATCAAGCAGTCACCTTTTGTTTCTTCTATGCTTCCATTAGGATAGGTTGTTGTTACTTGAAATTGTTTCTCAGGGAAGTATGTTTTTCAGTTAATTAGGGCCATTATAAATTCAAATTAAAATATTCCTAGTCTATTTTAGATGTACCCTAGAGTTAACCCACATTTTTCATATTTCCATTTTTGAAACTATTATAATGTGATTATTTTTTTTCTCATCGATTTATTGATCCTTGGTGTAAAAGCACACACATTATTATGCAAGTATATGTGCCGATCAAGTAGTGTATGAATTTTGAGTCCAAGCATCGATCTACAGTGAACTATTATTTCTTAAATTAAGTCAAGTAATATCCTAAGAATCTACTCATTTTATCTAGTCAAATCAATTTTAAAATTGGGATTGAAAATTCAATCGATAATAATAAAAGTATTTTTGTTTCTTTTAATTTTTTAGATAAAAACATCTCCTAAGTGTTGTTCTGTCTAGGTTTAAATCTCATTCAAGGGATTTTATTTTCGTTGACAATTGAGAGCAAAACTACTCCTAGCCTCTTTCGAGTTCATAAGAAATATTGAGGTTTTATATTACAATTTAGTTTCCTAAATCATACAAAAGCCCCCAAAATTTTATGTTTTTCTATTGATTGCACTATCCTAGAAGTAATATTTCTATTCTTCCAAAAAAGTGCGTGTTAACTTAGTTGTTCCACTAAGTTTTCTTTCGATGTTGAAAAATCTCAACAAGTTTTAACAGATCAATTTGCCAAATTGAATGTAATTGAAGCACAAAAAGTTAACATATCAACATCATATACTCAATTGAAAATAACAGTATAGATAGATCCAAACATTCCACACAAACACTATACAAAGGAGTTGGGGCTTAGTTCCAAACCATGTTTATGAAATAATGATGAAAATATATGAAGATCCTTATACTAAAAAAAAGAAAGTTTTAAAGAAAACACTCGGTACGATTTTCACTTGAAATTTTCTCGATCCCTTGGAAAAATTCTTCCAATTGGTCATTTACACGCTCTCTTACTCACAAACACACAATTCCACACACACACCCAACCTAGAATTAGAGTGTGCATTGTTTAGTTAAAATTAAAAAATCAAAGCGGACCGAATAAGTTTGGTCGGTTTCGTTCGGTTTAAAAAATACATTTCGGTTTTTGGTTTTTAAAAACTCAATATTTGGTTTTTCGGTTTTCAATTTTTGGTTTAGTTTTAATTTTCATTTAACCGAACAAACTGAAAAAGAAAAGAATTGAAATTAAATAGAGGATTATGAATATAAATCGATATTATACATGCAACATATGTGATTTTTTATGTTTGTTCATAATTGAATTATATCTCACAATTAAATTTCGGTTTATTCATAATTGAACTATTTAAACTGAATTAAACTTTGGTTCCTTAGATTCAGTTTTATTGAAATATTGATTGGCTTGCTTTTTTGGATTTTAGATTTCTGTTGCAATCGAGTTTTTTTGAAAACTGATGCATCAAAACTGAAAAATTTCTCACCCATACATTGAAGTCTCCAAGTCGCCCACCCCCATGCACAACATCTCCCTTATGTAGAATTTTGACCAAAATCATCGCCGAAATCATTAGAACTGATCAATGTCGGTTTGTAGCGCAAGGGCGCCACGATGTGGTGTCGGTACGTTGCATTGGGCACGGGGTGTTGCATTTGAGCACCGTGGTGTTGAGCTCTCTTGTTTAAGGCTTAATTTTTCAGAGTCAATAGCCCAGACGCTGTAAAAGCGGCGCTTTAGCATTGATACAATGATTTCTTGGAGCTGCTACAGTAACTATTGCCATACTTTTCATATCCTCTCCAATTTATTATTCTGTTAATTTTCTGCAATAAAACAAAAAATAAGCACAATCAAGGCAAAAAACGACATTAAAGTTACATAACAAATACAACTAATTTTTAAGCATTTTAAATACTTAACACTTATTTTAATAAGAAGATATACTCATTACTTATTACGCACTCAGACAAATAGAGTGGCCCTTCCCTCATTTAAAATTATGTATCTAGGGTTGACCACATGATCACATATTTTTTGAAGGTGTGCCATGGTATCAAAACTTTGAGTGTAAAGGATGCCTAAGCTTGATAATAACCCTCTTTTGGAGTGGAAATCATTTGAGACCTACTCTCACCCAGTCACCAAATACGTATCTAGGGTTACACCGCATGATCACATATTTATGAAGGTGTGCTTGGGTCTAAAAAATTTTGGTGTAAAAGACCCTTTTGGAACGGAAATCATTTGAGACCTGCTCTCATCTAGCCACCAACTATTTGGTGCAAGGAGAAAGCTGGGAATTTCATAGAGTTGCATTCTATCAATCTGAGGCAATCAAGTTTTCTGATTAGCAAAAAGTCTTATTGATTTTTATTTGTAGTGTAATTTGTGAGTTTTAGTTCCATTATTATTTTATATTAAAATTATTTTTTGAGTAAACTTCAAGATTTCATAATTTGGGATGTTTTTGAAGAAGCAAATTCTATGTGAGATAAAGTGACAAACACTATCAAACAAGTGATAAAAGATGTACTTAGAGAATCAAAAGAAAAAAAATTTATAAAAAAAAATAGTTGGCGTGAAATAATAATATGTAAGAAAAAATAAAATATAAGAAGTTATGTTATAAAAATTGGTTTAAATGTAAAAGCTTAAATAATTGGGAAAAATATACAATAGACCATAGGGAGTCTAAGGGAACAATCTGTGAGGCTAAAAATTCTGCTTTTAGTGATCTTTATGATTGATTAGATACTAAAAAGGGTAAAAAATATATGTATAAACTAGCCAAACAAAGAGAAAAGAAAATTAAATATTTAACAAAAGTAAAGTGTATTAAAGATGAAAATCAAAAAGTGTTTTTCTTAGAAAGAGATAGTCAACATAGGTTGGTGAGTTATTATAATAAATTTTTCAATGAAGTTTTTGAAAATACGATCTATCTTAATGATCTTAATATCGTTAATAATAATAAAATATTTTATTTTTACCATCGCATTAATAAAAAAGAATTGAGGAGGCTTTAAAGAAAACAAAGGGTGGAAAGTCTGTTGGACCTAATGATATTTCAATTGAAGTGTGAAAATATTTAGGAGATTTGTGAGTTTCTTGGATTACTAAACTCTTTAATATTATTTTAAAAACTAAAAAGATGTCTGGGGAGTGGAGGAAGAGTATTTTGGTCCCTATTTTTAAGAATAAAAAGGATGCGCAAGAGTGCAAATAATAGAGGAATTAAGTTGATGTGCCATACTTTTGAATGGGAGAGGGTAATTGAAAATAGGTTAAGAAGTATTACAAAAATTTCTCATAATCAGTTTGGATTTATGTCAGACAGCTCTACTATGGAAGCTATACATACTTATATCAGGCAACTCTACTATGGAAGTTATACATTTATTGAGTGATTTGACTGAGAAGTACAAAGAGAATAAAGAGGATCTACATATGATTTTTATTGATTTAAAAAAAAACCTTACGATAAGGTTCCAAGAGATATCCTTTGGAGAGTTCTAGAGAAGAAAGGTGTTGATATGACTTATATTCAAGTCATTAAAAATATCTATATTAGAGTTGTTATTTGTGTTCGAATAGGACGATGATTATATCAATGATTGGTTTTAAGCCCATATCTTTTTGCTTTAGTTATGGATGCTCTTATTGAACATTTACAGAAGGATGTAACTTAGTGTATGCTTTTCGTTGATGATATCCTTCTTGTGGATAAGACTAGAGAAAAAGCTCAGGAAAAATATGAATTATGGAGGTCTACATTGGAGCCTAAAGACATTTGTTTGAGTAGAACTAAAACTAAATTCATGGAATGTAGTTTTAGTAGTAGCTTCTCTAGTAACAGAGTTGTAACTATGGGTGATCAAATTATTAAAGTCCGAGTGCTTTAGATATCTCGGGTCTATTGTTCAAAGTGATGGCAATATAGATGGGGATGTTACTATTAGAATTCAAGTTGTTTGGTTGAAGTTGAGGAATGTTTCGGGCCTATTGTATGATTGAAAAGTACCGTTTTGACTGAAAGGAAAATTTTATAAGATGGTGGTGAGACCTTGCAATGCTCTATGGCATTGAATGTTGGCCTTTAAAAGAGAAGCACAAAACTAACTTAAGTGTTGCCGAGATGAGAATGCTTTGGTGGATGAGTGGCTTTACACTTGGAGAAAAAAATGCAAAATGAATATATCTATGATAGGGTTGATGTAGCTCCAGTGGCAGACAAAATTAGAAAGAGTCATTTTAGATGGTTTGGTTACATTAAACGTCAACCATCTGATGATCCAGTTAGGAGAGTAGATATTTTAGATTCGACTTATGTTGAGAAACACAGAGAGAGACCTAGGAAGACTTGGGCATATTGTATAAAAAATGATCTTAATTTATTAGAATTAAATGAAAATATGACAATAAGACGTAGTGGAGAAAAAGGATTCATGTAGCTGGTCCTACTTAGTCAGATAAAGGCTTGTTTTTGTTGTTGTTGTGATATTGCACTCACTGTAACTATTTTAAGAATGTACCGTTTTCTTTTGTTTCAATGAGAAGAGTGGTTTTCCCCAATTTTTTAACTTGAACAAATGAATCTAAATGGATCTACCTATCAAAAGGCAAAGAAGATCTAGTCAAATTTGACTTTAATTCTCGATTTGAAATGTGAGCTAGCCCCCAAAAGTTCTTAACAAGTTCAGTAAAATGTTTAATCTTTATCGCCCTCTAGTTAAACTAGGTAGATGCCAAATTTTATTTAATTATATAAGTATTTGGTTTTTAATTCGCTACAAGAAAATATGGAATTTACAATGAAGAAGTTCATGAAAAGTAGACTAATTTTCATATAATAGTGAACTTTCTGCTGATCTAAATTCGTTTAAAACAACTTTTTTATGGCTAAATAGTCCATGATATTGTTAGTAAATCTAAATCAATTAGAAGTATCTAACAAAATTTTCACCAGTTGATCAGTTTACTGTGGATGTTCCATCGAAAGTTTGGAGAATTATTTTATGGGGTGACAATGCCGTGGTGAGTAGGTCAATCCATAGATTATTCATAATACACATTGATTCTATCTATGCAATGAGAAATGACATTATACAAATATATAAACATCCATGCAGAAAAAATAACACAATTATTAATAAAAAATAATAATTGATTTCTTAATCACTCATTCTACTATGATCTGACAAAGAAATCATCACGATTTTTCAGATAAATTAGGGCAAATCAATATTTTTCTTCAATAACATCAAATTACAATTATATATCACGATCAACTGACACAAATACAAAAGATAAGCATGTACAATTCAGGAGGTACGTGATCTCTCAAACCCTACAGTTGGAGTGGTAGGAAATGTCTCCCAAACCATAAACCTGAAACTCAAGACAATAATCTCATGCATACCCTAACCTTAAACCCTAAACCTTTTCAATCATGGTTACTTATTCTACCAAAACTTAGTATTTATGAGTATTTTGTAAGATGAAAAAGTTTATGTTCATATTACAAAGGATTCATACTTATATAAATACTTTGCGATTTGTTGTCCACCCTTGCTAGTTCACTTGCTTCTAAAGAGCTTCAATCTTCTTGGTTTCTGCCTATTCAATTCTATGTTCCGCATTTATCTTCGCTANAAAGTCCTATGGCTAGACCTAGGCTACTAAAGAAATTTCTAGACCTCAACCAAAAGTGAGGTCAACAAAATCTCAATTAAAACCAAAAGTAGTTCAAAACAGAAGATAAAAACTTATCTCAAATCCTCCACCAAACTCTTGAAGTTCCTTTGAATTTCTTCTCTTTTATAAAACTCTTAAAACCTTCCAAGCTAGGGCGTGTTGTTCTAGATTAGAACTTCTCTTGAAAGCCGCCGTGATTAACCTCGATCTTCATGGGATCGATATTTATGGCTTAATCAGAAAGCCTTATATTACTTGATAATGATACGTATACTTGCGAGTATATCTAAAAATATAATTGAAATCTTACCTTTTTTGGGATCAAGTTTTTGGTGTCATTACCGGGGATTAAAATCTTTAATTAGTGGTGTCAACTTCATAAATCCTTACATATAAAAAAATATCGGGATCACCCATTGCTACACCTAAAATATATAATATTTTTAGACGTATTTTTATACCTATTTTTGAGATATTACGATCTAATGGAAAGTATTTGTGTGTTTTTCTTTCAGGTACAAGTAAAAAGGTGAAAATGGGGGCTTTAGCATATCACTCTAAAGTCCTCTAATTCTACAACGTTCAAAGTTTATTTCCCTATTTATATACACTCAATCATATGAATTACATTCTCATCCATACAATCTCATGTGATTCTTACCACATGTTGACTGAGACAATACCATCTTGGATCTTACATGTTCTCACAATAGGTATTAACATCTTAATTGGTCAAATCAAGAAGTAAATGAAGTACAAAATTTAAAATCAACACAACTTCTTCTAACATTAAAGACTAATACTTCACATAACCTCCATCCAATACTTAATAACTTATCATTTATAAGGAAAAAGATAAAGAAAACTGCTCATAATTCTTGGAGAAAACACAACCACACTTAATTTTGAAAGTAGAAATCATGCAAAAAAACATTAACTCTAAATTAAAACCAAATGTAGTCATAAAGATAAAAACTTATCTCAAATCCTTTACACCAAAGTTTTGAAGTTCCTTTGAATCTCATCCTTCTATTACAATAAAAATTATAACTTAAAGTAAAAAGAAAAGTGGCGGCGGCGGCGGTTATGGGCGGCGGCGACATGTGGTGGTTGGCTTTGGATGGATCCTTTCTTGATCTTCAATCTAAGTCTTCTTTTATAATTTTTCAAAAGGTGTCTTGGTGTCTCTTCAAAATGTGTCCACATTCAATGAATCTTCTAGAAGTTGCCTCATTTAAAAAGCTAATTGAATGAATTTTTGTGTCCATTAACTATTTCCCATGTTTTCACAAAGGTGTGGGGTTGCTTCAAACACCTCTTTAAAAATTTGTCCAAATTCATTGAATCATCAAGTAACTACTTCTGACGCTTAAGCGCGAGGTACTTGACGCTTAGGCGTGGCTCACTTTGTTTCAATGGCGCGTAAGTGCCAGTCCTGGGCGCTTCGGCACCTCAGTTCATTTTCACACCTTCTCATTTGTGTTCCAAATTTGATCATTTTTCCCTCCTTTCACCATTCTTCATCCATTTGATTGTACATTAAATTAAAACACACAAATACCTTTCATTACAGCGCAATATCTAAAAATAGGTATAAAAATTTGTACATAAGTCTATATATTTTAGGTGTATCAGGAAACCGCCAAATTCCTTTCTTAAGTATGGCCACAATTTTTTTTACAAAAAAATGTACTCCATCTTGAATTGTGACTTAGATTCGAGAAACACATAATATGTTTGACATCTCAATTTGGGCATAATCAATTATAAGGAGACCAAATTCAACCTCTTCCACATAGGTTTGTGTCATTGAGCTACGCTCTCACAATCTCTTTCACACATGTTAGCATCATCAAGCACGCTCTGACCAAAATCCTATGATATGTCAAAATATTTTGTTGGATTATGCTCAACCTCTTCCCCATAGGTTAACTTAATCAAGTCAAGCTCCAAAAAATAGTCTTAGATAGGTCTAATATTCTTTGTGGATTTATTTCAGCCTCTTTCCAATAAGTTAATTTCATTGAGTAACACTCTAATAAATAACTTCATATCAGACTAACATTCTAAGGGACAAATAAGGTCTCCACTTATACCCTTTGAAGACATGCTCATGAAGTAATTTTTTTAGGAAGCTAGTAGTAGACATGGTTCACACTAAAAAGATTCTTTGGGGGACCAGTGACAAACAAACTGTTCAGTTATACCCCTAAAAAAAGGCTCATGAGATTTCCTTGATGGGAAGCTAGTAGTGGATATTATCCTCAAATGAAAGAACCCTTATTGGCAAATGGCTGATAAAATTTTCACTTATATTCTTAGATTACATGCCAATAAAGTTTTCTCATTGGAAAGTCAGTAGTGGACAAGATCCTCATTAGAAATATCACTTTTGGGCTAGTGGCACACATAATGTTCACTTATACCCCTAGAAAAAATGCTCATGATGTTTTCTTAATAAAAATCTAGTCTTTATTATTGGAAGAAGTTGTGATGATTTTAAATTTTGTACTTCCATTACTTCTTAATTTGGCCAATTAAGATGTTAATACCTATTGTGAGAACATGTAAGATCTGAGATGGTATTGTCTCAGTCAACATGCGGTAAGAATCACATGAGATTGTATGGATGAGAATGTAATTCATATGATTGAGTGTAAATAAATAGGGAAATAAACTTTGAACGGTGTAGAATTAGAGGACTTTAGAGTGATATGCTAAAGCCCCCCAATTAGATTTATAGTTTTAAGTTTTGATACGTGATGTCAGCCCCCCTGGTGGAGTGAGAAGAGGGAACTCTAGAGTGAGAGCTAGTATTTTCCTTACCTAATCCGTCTTTAAGACTATTCAAACTGTAAATTAGCTAATGTTTTTTATAACATCTCTAGTAAGAGTAAAGAATATTATTGCTCTTATTTTGCACAACACAATTTGAATACTTCTACAACAGAATTTCTATACTTATTACTGATTCAAGATAAGGAAAAAAATATTTTATTTATATTGTCTTTATCTTACAAATATCTAGTTAAGTTAGTTAGTTGTTACTTTATTTTCAATTATCAAAAATTATAAAAAGAATTAAACTTGCATTCCTATTATGGTATCTAAAGTTCCAATAAGAAAATTTTGCTAAGTAGAATTAGTTATCTAATTTCTCATGTTTTGTAGTTGCATATTGTAGTTTTCCCTGTGGGTTCGATATTCAGGGCTTAATCAAAAAAATCATATATTACTCGATAACGATACATATACTTGCATAGTATCCCAAATTTAAATATTATAATTATATTCTTACTCGAAATCAAGTTTGTGCTTAGTTGTTGCTGGTGATCATTGTTTTTTACGCTGTTGCGAAGTAAGAATTATAATTAAGAAAAAATTAAGAATATAATCACATACATTACATTAACATATATAAAGAGCATCGAGATCATTTTCCTATTATTGATTTGGGTTTGTTGCCTTCCAATTAGGGTTTTATGCATATGAGTTTGATTATTTTATGTAAAGCAACCCAAATATCCCTATCAAATTTGCCTTTTAATTTTTTATTAAATTTATATTATTTGGTCTTATGACCATAACTTTAGTGGAAATGACATCACGTGATCATTTGAAGGCTGACAAGGGAGAGTAGTCTGTGGAAATGGTAGTATTGAGGATGTCAACTTCTTGACCAAGTTGACAAGAAACTCCAATATGAGAGGGTACAGGAAGAGTGTTCTTTAAATGAGCATCACTAATCAGTGGTTGATCATGTGATAAGTAAGCTCCACATGTTGACACTTGTGTCAGTTGTCGAGCCTCATATATGAGTTGAATAATCTCATTTTTGGGATTTCTCCAATATATTCTCATGGTCTTCTATCGGCAAAGAATGGGCTCCTTCGTCAGTAGAGTAATGTAGCTTTTGATTCCTAGTTATGTTGTACTCTTGGATATTACACACACACATATCAAAGTTATCTTTTTTTTTACCTTTAAACTATGAATTAATATTGAATTTTAACTTGTTCACAATAAAATTTTTCCATGTTTTAACTATTCTCATATGTCACAAAACAAGTTAGTTTATAACCTAATTTTCAATTTCATTTTTCCAATCATGAACCTAGCAAGTAAAAATTTAAACTATATACTCTAGAAAATGTATCAAAATTAAAATTTAAACATAAACTACAAACTGCAAATCTTTCTTTAAAATGGACATATAAATTAGAAACTTCATTAAAACTTATCTCAAGGAAATTGAGCCCTAAATTTTATAACTTACCTTAAAATTTAAATTAAAAAATAGAACATTTATTAGATGAAATTCTATGTTGAAGCTCAGATAAAATATATAATTTTTTCATAACTTCAGCTAGTAACAAAAATTGGTACTCTTAACATGTCTGAATGACTACTTATAGATTTATTTGTAATCGGTAGAGATTTCCTTAATGAGTGAATAAATGATATAATTTATAAGTTTAAGTTCTTATTAGGAGAATGGTAAAAAAATTTAACATGGAAATACATTCGTTAGATATTGATCCCTAATGATTAATAAAATTCTTGATTTTTTGGAAGAAATTTATGTTTGTATAAATATTAATTAGTTGGGCAAAGAAATTACTATTTTGGAAAGTCTCAAGAGCACTTGTAATGAACTCTTAATTCATTATAAAATGATTTAATGATAAAAAATAAGCCTATTACTCTCTAAATTTTGACGTCTCATTGATTTATATATGTTAACCATAGTTCTTAGGCACTTAATATACAACTAGTTCCCTGTAGCCAGCCTTAGCACAAACTCTTAAACCATTTATGAATCATGTCTTTTCTTCACTCATACTAGTATAAAGTGCACCCATTAAAATTAAGCTTTTGTGTAGTATCTTGTTGGTTTATTTTAGGTCTGATACGCAGAATATTGTATTATTTAAATAATCAAACACAGCTTTAAAAGTAATATACTATTTCAAAAAATAGAGATACCACTTTACAATGGGCTCAATTCTCTTAAAAATTTTATTTAATAATTTATGGGTCTATATTTCAAACCAATAAATTTGACTTACCTAATTTGAAGACTAGACAGAGTTTTGATTAATATTGGTTACTAAATTCCTACAAGAGCAAACCCCTACATTTAATTATATCTAAGGATATCAACTCTCTTAAGAAAAATTTCGATTTAGGCTAGGGTTGTATCTTCAAGAATTTCATGGTTTGGCTTCCATAATTATTTATTTGAATTTTCAAAGAAGAAAAGATCAATATGGAACAACTCTTTTTG
The DNA here is from genome assembly GCA_002079205.1 of Phalaenopsis hybrid cultivar. Taxonomy (NCBI): domain Eukaryota; kingdom Viridiplantae; phylum Streptophyta; class Magnoliopsida; order Asparagales; family Orchidaceae; genus Phalaenopsis; species Phalaenopsis hybrid cultivar. Next base: position 57,158 of record JXCR01074320.1, on the reverse strand, counting down.
AAACTCAAAGGAAAAAAAAATAGGAAATGCTGAGATACTGAGAGGCTTAATGACACTTCAACTATCATATTATTTGGCTTTATTGATTTTGAGACTGCAAAGATTTTGTGTTCGAGTTGACATCTTATTAGGAAACTAAGACTTATATCTCAAGATATTTGATTGTAAGAAAGCCTCAGAAGTGAGGGCTTATGTCGTAACTAGACAAATAACCTCAGAATCCTAAGATTAAGATGAAGTATATGAAATAAACAGAACATTGAAGCCTAGTTTAATAAGGAAAAATGTGATAAATAGGGATTTATATAGGACAATCCTATAAAGGACCAAGTAAGCCCAACTTGATTAGACTTAATGGCATGCCAATATGGGGCTTCTAACTAAACACACTTAACATAGTAAAATTGTGCATGACCGATCTCATGAAATATATGATAAGATGTGCTATTATTTATTAGAAGATGATATGTCTTATAACTTGAATATAAAATCAACATGTCTATTATATGACTGGTATGCATTGTTCTAAGACTTATACAAAAATATCCTTTTTTTATAATTTCAAATTTATAAAGTTTTATACTCAACACTCTCATATTTTATTGAGTGGACTTTTAATATTGAGTGATGAAATAGGTTGTATGTAAGTATGCAGTCTTTAATAATGCATGCATTGATGATCAATTTATAGACCAAGTCAATATGTGAAGGCAAACTTACTCTAAAATGTAGTAATCTTTAAAAGACAAATTATTCTTTTTTTGTGCAATGAGTGAAAACTTGAAGACAATAAATATAATTAATATGTATGCATATGCTAAAGTGGCTCTTTTGATGGCTATTCCTACATCGAAGAGTTACTAATTATTTTTTCTTTTATTTTATTTTTTATTTAAATGTAATGATGTTTGTATGGTGTGAATGCAATATTTTATTAATTTTGTTATAAATTTTGATTTTTGAAAAATTAAATTTGAATTGTTTAAGTTATGGTAATGAATTGGTCCTTAAAAAGTCCAAAGAATAATCTTGGATAAATGTAAACCATCACAAACTGTTGTAAAAAACGACGACAATAAAGCAAAAAATGGAATGAGAAAAAATTGCACGCAAAAAAAAGACACCAGAGCGACACATAGATTTACATAGTTCGGCAAATTTGCCTACGTCCACGGAGCTGCAGAGGATTTATTTCTTCGAGGAATTACACGGTCGAGCGCCTCGACGTTTACAAGAAAATTTTTATTTTCTTCTCTCCCTTCCTCTCTCTCTCTCTCTTCCTCTCTTTCTCTTAGCTCTCAAGATGACTTGCTTAGTCTTGCTTGGCTTGCTTTTCCTTTAAACCAAAAGAGACTATTTATAAAAACCATAAGAGCAGTAGGTGGGAGGTAAGTGAGAGGTAGGTGGGATGTGATAGGTAAGCGGTAGGTGGGTGTGGTAGGTGAGCTGTAGGTGGGATACTTAATTAGGAAGCTAATTAAATTCGGTGGACCGGGTCTCCACATTATCCAACAATTCTCCCACTTGGAGACTAGGACACTGAATGCATCATCTACTGGTTGCATCATCTACTAGCTATACCAATCTCTTACTCAAAACATAATATCCTCCACCTCTGGAACTCAAAGCCCTTGTCTTCATGCCAGAAGACCAGCTGAAGTCGAGCACAACTTCAATTTCTCATGAGTAACACCCTCAGTTGACGTATCACCGTCAACGTAGTCTTGTACCACCAAGCTCTTTCCTGAGTTACTCTTGTATCTGCTTACAACTCCCACTGCATGATCAATATCCTGCCCCTGCTGAAAGCCCTTTTCAACAAGTTCAGCCGTCTACCTCTTATTGCCATTGAGTGCAGTCTTCACCTGGTACACCCACTTACTGTGCAACGCCTTCTTCCTTGGTGGAAGTTCTGCTAGCTCCCAAGTCTGATTCCCTGACAGAGAATTTGTTTCCCCCTTCTTGGTCAGCTCTCACTTGCTTGAATTCTCATCTTGCAAGATTTTTTCATAACTCTGTGGTTCTCCACCATTTTTCTATTCAAAGACCAGTTTTCCTGCCTTTGGCGCTTTGCCACTTTTCAAGAAATGGACCTTCTTCTTCTTCCACATAATGCACCTCTGACTCATGTGTCCACGCTTGAGCAAACCTGTAGTCATATATAGTGTGTCAGTTTTCTTACCCCGAGCCATTACTAATGCTTCTTTGGTAACCTTCCAGGTGATATCTGAGAACACCACTGAATGACCACCCTCATTGAACTGCCCAATAGAGATGAGGTTTTTCTTCAACTCAAGAATGTGTTTGACCTTTTGCAATTTCTATTTGCTCTTATTAGGGAGTGAAATATCAACATCTCCCATCTCCACCATGTCTAGAGCTTTTCCATCAGTCAGATGTACCTTCCCAAAGTTACCTGCAAAATAATTTCGCATTAACTCCCGACGGGAAGATGTATGGAAGGAAGCTCATGAATCCAGTATCTAGTCATCAACAGAACTGTAAACTGTCAGAAATAGTGCATCCTATATTTCTTCAATTACAACATTAGCGTCATCATTCTCCTTCTTCTTAGGATTCCTACAGTTCCTTTTTATGTGGCCAGCCTTGCCATAATCCCAACAGGTTGCCTACTGATGAGACTTTGATTTTTTATCTTCCTTTGTTTGAGTTCCTGTCATGTGATCTCCCTCTGGAATCAACATTCAGTGCCGAACTTGAACACAAGGTCTCGCCAGAATCTTTCCTGCCCACCTCCTCAATAAAAATCAAATCACGAATATCATCATATTTCAGCTTAGATTTACCCGCAGAACTGCTAACTGCCATTCTCATGGCTTCTCAGCTATTTGACAATGATGCCAACAATATCAGTTTACGTATCTCATCATCAAAATCAATTTCAACAGACGACGACTGATTTATGATAGTGTTGAAATCATTCAGGTGTTGAGCAACAGACACACCTTCCATCATCTTCAAGTTGAATAACTTTTTTATCAGATGCACCTTGTTATTCGCCGATGGCTTTTCAAACATACCTGATAAAGCCGCCATGAGATCTACAGTAGTCCTCTCCTTGATGACGTTGTGGGCAACCAATCTCGATAGAGTTAATCGTATAACCCCCAGAACTTATCAATCCAACATATTTCATTCCGCCTCGTCCATCTTTTCTAGTCGTTTTCCCAGTAACGGAAGATAAAGTTTCTTCCCATAGAGGTAGTCATCTATCTGCATCCTCCAGTAAACAAAATCTGTGACATTGAACTTTTCGATCTTCGATGTCATCACTTCTTCTCTGCCCATCATTCTTCTTTATATTCGAACCAAATCTCTGATACTAATTGTTGTGAAAAATGACGACTATAAAACGAAAAATGGAATGAGAAAAAATTGCACGCAAAAAAAAAAACACCAGAGCGACACACAGATTTACGTGGTTCGACAAATTTGTCTACGTCCACGGAGCTACAGAGAATTTATTTCTTTGAGGAATTACACCGTCGAGCGCCTCGACGTTTACAAGAAAATCTCTATTTTCTTCTCTCCCTTCCTCTCTCTCTCTCTTCCTCTCTTTCTCTTAGCTCTCAAGATGACTTTGTTTGGTCTTGTTTGGCTTGCATGACTTGTTTTTCCTTTAAACTAAAAGAGATTATTTATAGAAACCGTAAGAGCGGTCGGTGAGATGTGGTAGGAGAGCGGTAGGTGGGTGTGGTAGGTGAGCGGTAGGTGGGTGTGGTAGGTGAGATACTTAATTAGGAAACTAATTAAATTCGGTGGACCGGGTCTCTACATTAACAAACCTAAAAAAATAGATAAAAATTATGATGACACAATATATAAACATAAAAGACAATCAAAAGTACATATCATTCATTAAAAAATAAACATTGTAATAAGTCTTAGACCTAAGGTAGACTAATAGATCAATTAGGTTATGTGGACATCCTTATTCATGCTTTGGATTTTTTTTTTTGGATTCATCCTTATTTTTCATTACTTGTTGTTTATCCTTTTATTGTAATTCATTTGTAGTTCATCCTTTGTTATACGTCCTTTTATTGTTTATCCTTTCTTGTTTGTCGTTTGGATATATGTAAATGACCAACTAAAAAATACATCCTAACTCTATGTCAGGCTCGGTAGAAAATTAGGCCTACATTTAATACATTTTTTTTATGTTTTCAGCATAGGTTGTGTGGTATGTAAGTGAAAAATAAAGCAGGTGATTGACTTTTATTTGAGTCGTAGGTAGGGCTGTCAAAACGGCTCGTTGTTCTCGAACAACTCGTGCTCGGCTCATTAAAAAGCTCGTGCTCTGCTCGTTTGCTAAGTTAACGAGCTGGACACAAGCAAAGATTTGTTCGTTTGTGTCCGGCTCGTTTTGACTCGAAATGCTACTCATCAATTATATATATATATATATATATATATA
>JXCR01074320.1:34523-52298 GCA_002079205.1 Phalaenopsis hybrid cultivar | reverse complement strand
AAAAAAAAGTAATTGACTACAATGCTACAAAGATTGATAATCAATTAAAAGTATTAATTAAGAAAATAGAATAAAAATTATTAAATTAGATTCAAATAATGTTTTAATATAAATAATAATTTTTAAATCTTGCCTCAATCCTTAACATCTTATGGCTACGTGATTAGGATTGTGAAAACGACTATTTGTCGTGATTAGAATTGTGAAAACGACTATTTGTGGGTGAACCGCTCGTGTTCGGCTCGCTAAGCAAAAGAGCCGAACATGTACACACTTTTTTGATCTCGAAACACCCCTACTCGTAGGTAACTTGATCTCCTTTTTAATAAACAATAAAATATTTTTAAATAATTTATTTGTAAATTAATTATACTAATTGAATAAAAAATAAACAATATGACAATGCAAAGTAGCTTACCACCTCCGGCCGCCTGGTCTTCTCCTTTCCCTCTCAAGCGATAAGTTACCCGGCCGGCGCAGCCTACCCTATCGTGTTTCTTCTTCTTCAACTCATTGACGTTGTTCCTTTCCGTCTCGTCCGTCGTTTCTTCCTCCTTGCGAGTCTTCGTGCCCGCTCCTCGTTTGGACTTCTTTTCTCGCTGAAGCATTGANACTCATTGACGTTGTTCCTTTCTGTCTCGTCCGTCGTTTCTTCCTCCTTGCGAGTCTTCGTGCCCGCTCCTCGTTTGGACTTATTTCCTCGCTGAAGCATTGATCTCCTTTTTAAAGGATCTTTCTTCAAAGAAAAGAGTGAACAAACTAGATGATTAGGACTAGGAATAACGGAGGTGGTGGCGACAAGAAACTTACTACAAGATGGATCTTCTTACTTTGCTTTGCGTTCCTTCGGCCTTGGAATGCTGTTCTCGAATCGGTTGGTTATGATTCTTAATTTGGCTTCTTTCGGAGCAGTGGAGCTGGCGATTTGATCTATATCGTTGTCGATTTTTGTTTTCTTTTCATTTTTTATGGGCAAGTTCTTGTTCTGGGTTGTGTTGTGTGATTGAGCTTTTGGGTTTGGTAGGTTTTGGTCTGTCCCAGATTCAAACGGGGAAATCATCTCGCAGCGGCGGCAGGAACAGGAACTGCAGGCTGTCTCGGAGGATTGCATAACCAAAAGGGTCCGTCTATGCATTCGATGATATTCCTATAGCTCGGAGTGAGTTCTATTTCGTTTAACCATGTTTTTGTCTGTCTATAGAAGCTTGGGCAAGACAAGGATGTAATGGGAGAAGTCACGAGGACCCATGAAGCCATACAGTGAGTGGATGATTTTCTTGCTCTCAATCCCTAAATGCGTTTGTTAGGCCTTTGTTGAATTTTAGCTTAGGGTTTATTTATATCTCATGTCTCTAGATTTGATTGTCGTCAGATCTTTGGATAAAACAATATCAGCACTCCAGATGGAGCTGACTGCAGCAAGGAGCTCCCATGAGCTGACTGGTTCGGAGGGTTCTCCAAGCATTAAAACCTCCAGTCAGCAGAGAAAGAAGGCTTTTGTTGTTATGGGCATTAATACAGCATTTAGCAGCAGGAAGAGGCGGGACTCTGTTAGAGAGACATGGATGCCTCAAGGTACTCTTTGAATCCTTTTTCCTAATTAATGCATTCCATTTACTGTAAACTTCATATATTCCCCTTGATCATTATTTTAAGCTGCACAAGTTGCTATAAAGTGAACACAACTAGTTCTACATTGGCAGCCAATTTGTCTTTTATATTTTTANACGCATTCCATTTACTGTAAACTTCATATATTCCCCTTGATCATTATTTTAAGCTGCACAAGTTGCTATAAAATGAACACAATTAGTTCTACATTGGCAGCCAATTTGTCTTTTATATTTTTATTTTTTTTCCTCTTAAAGGATTACAGCAGCAGATGTTTTTTTGATAAATTGTATGCCTTTCAAATATGCTCTGTTTTTTTAGTGAAATGAATGATGTATTCTGAATTTCTATATCAATCTTGTAAGCTCTGGTCGTGCACTATTGCAGAATTATTGTGGCCCATTTTTCATAACATATTAGCCTGATTGGCATTGGTATTAACTCATAAATCTTCAAAGAACTGCACTATATTTTTTGTTTATTTGATATTGTGAAAGCATTATCCAGCTGAAATGTTTTACTTTATGTAATTTATCCTCAAAATGACATGGGTTTGATTTCCTTTTGAATAAGAGTCATCCCCATTTGTGCTGTTTTGTTTAAGTTTTTCACTAGGACAGAACAAAGGATGATTTGCTTGAGTTTTTAAATCTTAAAATGGAGGTGCTCGCTTACAGCTTTAAGATCTTTCTTTTGAGCTGTTTGACCTTCATGTTGGGTATGTGTAATAATTTTACAGTGGTGTAGTNACTATTGCAGAATTATTGTGGCCCATTTTTCATAACATATTAGCCTGATTGGCATTGGTATTAACTCATAAACCTTCAAAGAACTGCACTATATTTTTTGTTTATTTGATATTGTGTAAGCATTATCCAGCTGAAATGTTTTACTTTATGTAATTTATCCTCAAAATGCCATGGGTTTGATTTCCTTTTGAATAAGAGTTATCCCCATTAGTGCTGTTTTGTTTAAGTTTTTCACTAGGACAGAACAAAGGATGATTTGCTTGAGTTTTTAAATCTTAAAATGGAGGTGCTCGCTTACAGCTTTAAGATCTTTCTTTTGAGCTGTTTGACCTTCATGTTTGGTATGTGTAATAATTTTACAGCGGTGTAGTAGTGGCCATTAAAATTAAAATTTCTTTTGAATGTTGAGTTTGTCTGGTCTTCTCAAACTCAATAACTTCATATTTTTCCAGTTCTAATTGTTTTTGGTTTATAATCACCTGAAAAATAGTGTAAGCCTGAGCAACACTCAAGAGTCATGACCAACAAATGCATCACATTCTTTTTAAAGTTGTTTGACTTAGTTGCTTCAAATTTTTTATTTTGCCTGAAAATGGAGGCGATGTTATCCTGTAACATTTTTGAAATTTATTACTTGATTATGTTGATCAATCTAGCACCTCTAATGGGTGTTTAAATTAATGGGTAAGTTCTTCTTTCTTCTTGTTAAAAAAAATAGTCCATGTAATCATAGTAATAAATGGACCAATTCAATATTTCACAACTCCATAGATTATATATGCACCTTTCAAGGCCTTCATTCTTTTTGTGTTTCACCTAATGTCCAAATTTCTCTCTTTAAGAGTAGTTGATGAAGTCAATAAGATGTACCTTTTCTTGTGTTCTCTGATTTCAGCATTTTCTTATTTCATCTTTACATGAACNTCCTCAAAATGCCATGGGTTTGATTTCCTTTTGAATAAGAGTTATCCCCATTTGTGCTGTTTTGTTTAAGTTTTTCACTAGGACAGAACAAAGGATGTTTTGCTTGAGTTTTTAAATCTTAAAATGGAGGTGCTCGCTTACAGCTTTAAGATCTTTCTTTTGAGCTGTTTGACCTTCACGCTGGGTATGTGTAATAAGTGGCCGTTAAAATTAAAATTTCTTTTGAATGTTGGGTTTGTCTGGTCTTCTCAAACTCAATAACTTCATATTTTTCCTGTTCTAATTGTTTTTGGTTTATAAGCACCTGAAAAATAGTGTAAGCCTGAGCAACACTCAAGAGTCTTGACCAACAAATGCATCACATTCTTGTTAAAGTTGTTTGACTTAGTTGCTTCATATTTTTTATTTTGCCTGAAAATGGAGGTGATGTTATCCTGTAACATTTTTGAAATTTATTACTTGATTATGTTGATCAATCTAGCACCTCTAATGGGTGTTTAAATTAATTGGTAAGTTCTTTCTTCTTGTTAAAAAAAATAGTCCATGTAATCATAGTAATAAATGGATCAATTCAATATTTCGCAACTCCATAGATTATATATGCATCACATTCTTGTTAAAGTTGTTTGACTTAGTTGCTTCATATTTTTATTTTGCCTGAAAATGGAGGTGATGTTATCCTGTAACATTTTTGAAATTTATTACTTGATTATGTTGATCAATCTAGCACCTCTAATGGGTGTTTAAATCAATTGGAAAGTTCTTTTTTCTTCTTGTTAAAAAAATAGTCCATGTCAACATAGTAATAAATGGATCGATTCAATACTTCGNGTTATTTTCCCCATATTGTTATTGTCTTGAAAAATAGCAATAATGATTTGTTGGTGCAAATATCAGTGATTTATTGCTATTTTTTTTCCACCTTGGTTCTTTCCTTTTTGCTATATGAAATGGCATAGGTGAATTCCAATCCTCTATGTTGCAGAATGTTGGCCTTTAAAAGAGAAGCATAAAACAAAATTAAGTATGCTGAGATGAGAATGCTTAAGTGGATGAATGGCTTGACACTTAGAGACAAAATGTGAAATTAATATATCCGTGATAGGCTTGGTGTAGCTCTAATGGCGGACAAAATTAGAGAGTCGTCTTAGATGGTTTGGTCACATTAAATGCCGACCATTTGTTGATCCGGTTAGGAGAGTTGATATTTTAGATTCGACTTATGTTAAGAAAGACAGAGGNTCAGTGATTTTAATGCTATTTTTTTTCCACCTTGGTTCTTTCCTTTTTGTGATATGAAATGGCATAGGTGAAGGAGTTCACCTAGTCCTCCAATCCTCTATGGTGCATAATGCTGGCCTTTAAAAGAGAAGCATAAATCAAAATTAAGTATTGCTGAGATGAGAATGCTTAAGTGGATGAATGGCTTGACTCTTAGAGACAAAATGCGAAATTAATATATCCGTGATAGGCTTGGTGTAGCTCCAATGGCGGACAAAATTAGAGAGTCGTCTTTCACATTAAATGTCGACCATCTGTTGATCTGGTTAGGAGAGTTGATATTTTAGATTGGACTTATGTTAAGAAAGACAGAGGTAGACCTAGAAAGCCTTGGGCTCATTGTATATAAGATGATCTTAATTTATTAGAATTAAATGAAAATATGACACTGAATAGGACGTAAGGGAGAAAAAATGATTCATTTAGATGCTTGTTATTGTTGTTGTTGTTGTTGCTGCTAAGAATTATAACAATGATAGAATAATTTCATGATGCTTCTCCATGCAGACATTGCCCCAAAATGGATTGCTTTAGAATTTATGTTTTATCATTTAGTTTCAATAAATTTCTTTTGTATCTACTACATGATTTACCAATCCGTACACCTAACATCAAGCAGTCACCTTTTGTTTCTTCTATGCTTCCATTAGGATAGGTTGTTGTTACTTGAAATTGTTTTTCAGGGAAGTATGTTTTTCAGTTAATTAGGGCCATTATAAATTCAAATTAAAATATTCCTAGTCTATTTTAGATGTACCCACATTTTTCATATTTCCATTTTTGAAACTATTATAATGTCAATATTTTTTTCTCATCGATTTATTGATCCTTGGTGTAAAAGCACACACGTTATTATGCAAGTATATGTGCCGATCAAGTTGTGTATGAATTTTAAGTCCAAGCATCGATCTACAGTGAACTATTATTTCTTAAATTAAGTCAAGTAATATCCTAAGAGTCTACTCATTTTATATAGTCAAATCAATTTTAAAATTGGGATTAAAAATTCTATCGATAATAATAAAAGTATTTTTGTTTCTTTTAATTTTTTAGATAAAAACATCTCCTAAGTGTTTTTCTGTCTATGTTTAAATCTCATTCAAGGGATTTTATTGTAGTTGACAATTGAGAGCAAAACTACTCCTAGCCTATTTCGAGTTCATAAGAAGTATTGAGGTTTTATATTACAATTTAGTTTCCTAAATCATACAAAAACCCCCAAAATTTTATGTTTTTCTATTGATGGCACTATCCTAGAAGTAATATTTCTATTCTTCCAAAAAAGTGCGTGTTAACTTAGTTGTTCCACTAGGTTTTTTTTCGATACTGAAAAATCTCAACAAGTTTTAACAGATCAATTTGCCAAATTGAATGTAATTGAAGCACAAAAAGTTAACATATCAACATCATATACTCAATTGAAAATAACAGTATAGATAGATCCAAACATTCCACACAAACACTATACAAAGGAGTTGGGGCTTAGTTCCAAACCATGTTTATGAAATAATGATGAAAATATATGAAGATCCTGATACTAAAAAAAAAAGAAAGTTTTAAAGAAAACACTTGGTACGATCTTCACTTGAAATTTTCTCGATCCCTTGCAAAAATTCTTCCAATTGGTCATTTACATGCTCTCTTACTCACAAACACACAATTCCACACACACACCCACCCTAGAATTAGGGTGTGCATTGTTTAGTTAAAACTAAAAAATCAAACCGAACCGAATAAGTTTGGTCGGTTTGGTTCGGTTTAAAAAATACATTTCGGTTTTTGGTTTTTAAAAACTCAATATTTGGTTTTTCGGTTTTAAATTTTTGGTTTAGTTTTAATTTTCATTTAACCGAATAAACTGAAAAAGAAAAGAATTGAAATTAAATAGAGGATTATGAATATAAATTGATATTATACATGCAACATATGTGATTTTTTATGTTTGTTCATAATTGAATTATATCTAACAGTTAAATTTCAATTTATTCATAATTGAACTATTTAAACTGAATTAAACTTTGGTTCTGTCGATTCAGTTTTATTGAAATATTGATTGGCTTGCTTTTTTGGATTTTAGATTTCGGTTGCAATCAGCCTTTTTTGAAAACTGATGCATCAAAACTGACAGATTTCTCACCCATACATCGAAGTCTCCAAGTCGCCCCACCCCCATTTATGTAGAATTTTGACCAAAATCATCTTCGAAATCATTAGAACTGATCAATGTCGGTTTGTAGCGCAAGGGCGCCACGATGTGGCGTCGGTGCGTTGCATCAGGCACGGGGCGTTGCATTTGAGCACCGTGGTGTTGAGCTCTCTTGTTTATGGCTTAATTTTTCAAAGTCAGGAGCCCAGGCGTTGTAAAAGTGGCGCTTTGGCATTGATACAATGACTTCTTGGAGCTGCTACAGTAACTATTGCCATACTTTTCATATCCTCTCCAATTTATTATCCTGTTAATTTTCTGTAATAAAACAAAAAATAAGCACAATTAAGAAAAAGAAGACATTAAATTTACATAACAAATACAACTAATTTTTACGCATTTTAAATACTTGACACTTATTTTAATAAGAAGATATACTTATTACGCACTCAGACAAATAGAGTGGCCCTTCCCTCATTTAAAATTATGTATCTAGGGTTGACCACATGATCACATATTTGTGAAGGTGTGCCATGGTCTCAAAATTTTGAGTGTAAAGGATGCGTAAGCTTGATAATAACCCTCTTTTCGAGTGGAAATCATTTGAGACATACTCTCACCCAGTCACCAAATATGTATCTAGGGTTAGACCGCATGACCGCATATTTATGAAGGTGTGCTTGGGTCTAAAAAATTTGAGTGTAAAAGACCCTTTTGGAATGGAAATCATTTGAGACCTGCTCTCATCTAGCCACCAACTATTTGGTGCAAGGAAAAAGCTGGGAATTTCATAGAGTTGCATTCTATCAATCTGAGGCAATCTAGTTTTCTGATTAACAAAAAGTCTTATTGATTTTTATTTGTAGTGTAATTTGTGAATTTTAGTTCCATTATTATTTTATATTAAAAATATTTTTTGAGTAAACTTCAAGATTTCATAATTTGGGATGTTCTTGAAGAAGCAAATTCTATGTGAGATAAAGTGACAAACACTATCAAACAAGTGACAAAAGATTTTCTTAGAGAATAATAAAAAAAAAATTTATAAATAAAAATAGTTGGCAGTGAAATAATAATATGTAAGAAAAGATAAAATATAAGAAGTTATGTTATAAAAATTGTTTTAAATGTAAAAACTTAAATAACTGGAAAAAATATACAATAGATCATAGGGAGTCTAAGAGAACAATCTGTGAGGCTAAAAATTCTGCTTTTAGTGATGTTTATGATAGATTAGATACTAAAAAGGGTAAAAAATATATGTATAAACTAGCCAAATAAAGAGAAAAGAAAATTAAATATTTAACAAAAGTAAAGTGTATTAAAGATGAAAATCAAAAAGTGTTTTTCTTAGAAAGAGATAGTCAACCTAGGTTGGTGAGTTATTTTAATAAATTTTTCAATGAAGTTTCTGAAAATACGATGGATTTTAATGATCTTAATATCGTTAATAATAATAAAATATTTTATTTTTACCATCGCATTAGTAAAAAAAAATTGAGGAGGCTTTAAAGAAAACGAAGGGTGGAAAGTCTGTTGGACCTGATGATATTTCAATTGAAGTGTGGAAATATTTAGGATATTTGTGAGTTTCTTGGATTACTAAACTCTTTAATATTATTTTAAAAACTAAAAAGATGCCTGGGGAGTGGAGGAAGAGTATTTTGGTCCCTATTTTTAAGAATAAAGGGGATGCGCAAGAGTGCAAATAATAGAGGAATTAAGTTGATGTGCCAAACTTTTGAATGGGAGAGGGTAATTGAAAATAGGTTAAGAAGTATTACAAAGGTTTCTCATAATCAGTTTGGATTTATGTCAGGCAGCTCTACTGTGGTAGCTATACATACTTATATCAGACAGCTCTACTATGGAAGCTATACATTTATTGAGTGGTTTGACGGAGAAGTACAGAGAGAATAAAGAGGATCTACATATGATTTTTATTGATTTAGAAAAAAAGCTTACGATAAGGTTCCAAGAGATATCCTTTGGAGAGTTCTAGAGAAGAAAGGTGTTGATATGACTTATATTCAAGTCATTAAAAATATGTATATTAGAGTTGTTATTTGTGTTCGAATAGAACGATGATTGACAAAATATTTTTCTATTTCAGTTGGATTATATCAATGATCGGTTTTAAGCCCATATCTTTTTGCTTTAGTTATGGATGCTCTTATTGAACATTTACAGAAGGATGTAACTTAGTGTATGCTTTTCGCTGATGATATCCTTCTTGTGGATAAGACTAGAGAAAAAACTCAGGAAAAACTTGAATTATGGAGGTCTACATTGGAGCCTAAAGACGTTTTTTTGAGTAGAACTAAAACTAAATTCATGGAATATAGTTTTAGTAGTAGCTTCTCTAGTAACAGAGTTGTAACTATGGGTGATCGAATTATTAAAGTCTGAGTGCTTTAGATATCTCGGGTCTATTGTTCAAAGTGATGACGATATAGATGGTGATGTTACTATTAGAATTCAAGTTGGTTGGTTGAAGTTGAGGAATGTTTCGGTCCTATTGTATGATTGAAAAGTACCGCTTTGACTGAAAGGAAAATTTTATAAGATGGTGGTGAGACTTTGCAATGCTCTATGGCGTTGAATGTTGGCCTTTAAAAGAGAAGCACAAAACTAACTTAAGTGTTGCCGAGATGAGAATGCTTAGGTGGATGAGTGGCTTTACACTTGGAGAAAAAATGCAAAATGAATATATGCTTTACACTTGGAGTAAAAATGCAAAATGAATATATCTATGATAGGGTTGATGTAGCTCCAGTGGCAGACAAAATTAGAGAGAGTCATTTTAGATGGTTTGGTTACATTAAACGTTAACCATCTGATAATCCAGTTAGGAGAGTAGATATTTTAGATTCGACTTAAGTTGAGAAAGACAGAGAGAGAACTAGAAAGACTTGGGCATATTGTATAAAAAATGTTCATAATTTATTAGAATTAAATGAAAATATGACACTCAATAGGACGTAGTGGAGAAAAAGGATTCATGTAGCCGGTCCTACTTAGTCGGATAAAGGCTTGTTTTTGTTGTTGTTGTGATACTGCACTCACTGTAACTATTTTAAGAATGTACCGTTTTCTTTTGTTTCAATGAGAAGAGGGGTTTTCCCCAATTTTTTAACTTGAACAAATGAATCTAAATGGATCTACCTATCAAAAGGCAAAGAAGATCTAGTCAAATTTGACTTTAATTCTCGATTTGAAATGTGAGCTAGCCCCCAAAAGTTCTTAACAAGTTCAATAAAATGTTTAATCTTTATCGCCCTCTAGTTAAACTAGGTAGATGCCAAATTTTATTTGATTATATAAGTATTTGGTTTTTAATTCGCTACAGGAAAATATGGAATTTACAATGAAGAAGTTCACGAAAAGTAGACTAATTTTCATCTAATAGTGAACTTTCTGCTGATCTAAATTCGTTTAAAACAACATTTTTTATGGCTAAATAGTCCATGATATTGTTAGTAAATCTAAATCAATTAGAAGTATCTAACAAAATTTTCACCAGTTGATCAGTTTACTGTGGATGTTCCATCGAAAGTTTGGAGAATTATTTTATGGGGTGACAATGCCGTGGTGAGTAGGTCAATCCATAGATTATTCATAATACACATTGATTCTATCTATGCAATGAGAAATAACATTATACAAATATATTAACATCCATGCAGAAAAATAACACAATTATGAATAAAAAATAATAATTGATTTCTTAATCACTCATTCTAATATGATCTGACAAAGAAATCGTCACAATTTTCCAGATAAATTAGGGAAAATCAATATTTTTCTTCAAACATCAAATTACAATTATACATCACGATCAACTGACACAAATACAAAAGATAAGCATGTATAATTCAAGAGGTAGGTGATCTCTCAAACCCTACAATTGGAGTGGTAGGAAATGTCTCCCAAACCATAAACCTGAAACTCCAAGACAATAATCTCATGCATACCCTAACCCTAAACCCTAAACCCTAAACCTTTTCAATCATAGGTACTTATTCTACCAAAACTTAGTATTTATGAGTATTTTGTAAGATGAAAAAGTTTATGTTCATATTACAAAGGATTCATACTTATATAAATACTTTGCGATTTGTTGTCCACCCTTGCTAGTTCACTTGCTTCTAAAGAGCTTCAATCNTATATAAGATGATCTTAATTTATTAGAATTAAATGAAAATATGACACTGAATAGGACGTAAGGGAGAAAAAAAGATTCATTTAGCCAACCCCACTTAGTGGATTAAATGCTTGTTATTGTTGTTGTTGTTGTTGCTGCTAAGAATTATAACAATGATAGAATAATTTCCTGATGCTTCTCCATGCAGGCATTGCCCAAAAATGGATTGCTTTAGAATTTGTGTTTTATCATTTAGGTTCAATAATTTTTTTTTGTATCTACTACATGATTTACCAATCCATACACCTAACATCAAGCAGTCACCTTTTGCTTCCATTAGGATAGGTTGTTGTTACTTGAAATTGTTTCTCAGGGAAGTATGTTTTTCAGTTAATTAGGGCCATTATAAATTCAAATTAAAATATTCCTAGTCTATTTTAGATGTACCCTAGAGTTAACCCACATTTTTCATATTTCCATTTTTGAAACTATTATAATGTGAATATTTTTTTTCTCATCGATTTATTGATCCTTGGTGTAAAAGCACACACGCTATTATGCAAGTTTATGTGCCGATCAAGTAGTGTATGAATTTTGAGTCCAAGCATCGATCTATAGTGAACTATTATTTCTTAAATTAAGTCAAGTAATATCCTAAGAGTCTACTCATTTTATCTAGTCAAATCAATTTTAAAATTGGGATTGAAAATTCTATCGATAATAATAAAAGTATTTTTGTTTCTTTTAATTTTTTAGATAAAAACATCTCCTAATTGTTGTTCCGTCTATGTTTAAATCTCATTCAAGGGATTTTATTGTAGTTGACAATTGAGAGCAAAACTACTCCTAGCCTCTTTCGAGTTCATAAGAAGTATTGAGGTTTTATATTACAATTTAGTTTCCTAAATCATACAAAAGCCCCCAAAATTTTATGTTTTTCTATTGATTGCACTATCCTAGAAGTATTATTTCTATTCTTCCAAAAAATTTGTGTTAACTTAGTTGTTCCACTAGGTTTTCTTTTTATACTGAAAAATCTCAACAAGTTTTAACAGATTAATTTGCCAAATTGAATGTAATTGAAGCACAAAAAGTTAACATGTCAACATCATATACTCAATTGAAAATAATAGTATAGATAGATCCAAACATTCCACACAAACACTATACAAAGGAGTTGGGGCTTAGTTCCAAACCATGTTTATGAAATAATGATGAAAATATTTGAAGATCCTGATACTAAAAAAAAAGAATGTTTTAAAGAAAACACTCGGTACGATCTTCACTTGAAATTTTCTCGATCCCTTGCAAAAATTCTTCCAATTGGTCATTTACACGCTCTCTTACTCACAAACACACAATTCCACACACACACACCCCCTAGAATTAGGGTGTGCATTGTTTAGTTAAAACTAAAAAATCGAACCGAACCAAATAAGTTTGGTCGGTTTGGTTCGGCTTAAAAAATACATTTCGGTTTTTGGTTTTTAAAAACTCAATATTTGGTTTTTTGGTTTTCAATTTTTGGTGTAGTTTTAATTTTCATTTAACCGAATAAATTGAAAAGAAAAGAATTGAAATTAAATAGAGGATTATGAATAAAAATCGATATCATACATGCAACATATGTAATTTTTTATGTTTGTTTAGAGTTGAAGTATATCTAACAATTAAATTTCGGTTTATTTATAACTGAACTATTTAAATTGAATTAAACTTTGGTTCTGTCGATTCAGTTTTATTGAAATATAGATTGACTTGCTTTTTTGGATTTTAGATTTCGGTTGCAGTCGGCTTTTTTTGAAAACTGATGCATCAAAACTGACAGATTTCTCACCCATACATCCAAGTCTCCAAGTCGCCCACCCCCATGCACAACATCTCCCTTATATAGAATTTTGACCAAAATCATCGTCGAAATCATTAGAATTGATCAATGTCGGTTTGTAGCGCAAGGGCGCCATGATGTGGTGTCGGTGCGTTGCATCGGGCATGGGGCGTTGCATTTGGGCACCGTGGTGTTGAGCTCTCTTGTTTATGGCTTAATTTTTCAGAGTCAGGAGCCCAGACGCTGTAAAAGTGGCGCTTTGGCATTGATACAATGACTTCTTGGAGCTGCTACAGTAACTATTGCCATACTTTTCATATCCTCTCCAATTTATTATCCTGTTAATTTTCTGCAATAAAACAAAAAATAAGCACAATCAAGGAAAAAGATGACATTAAATTTACATAACAAATACAACTAATTTTTACGCATTTTAAATACTTAACACTTATTTTAATAAGAAGATATACTCATACGTGTCGATTACTTATTACACACTCAGACAAATAGAGTGGCCTTTCCCTCATTTAAAATTATGTATCTAGGGTTAACCACATGATCACATATTTGTGAAGGTGTGCCATGGTCTCAAAACTTTGAGTGTAAAGGATGCCCAAGCTTGATAATAACCCTCTTTTGGAGTGGAAATCATTTGAGACCTTCTCTCACCCGGTCACCAAATATGTATCTAGTGTTAGACCGCATGATCACATATTTATGAAGGTGTGCTTGGGTCTAAAAAATTTGGGTGTAAAAGACCTTTTTGGAATGGAAATCATTTGAGACCTCCTCTCATCTAGCCACCAACTATTTGGTGCAAGAAGAAAGCTTGGAATTTCATAGAGTTGCATTCTATCAATCTGAGGCAATCTAGTTTTCTGATTAACAAAAAGTTCTATTGATTTTTATTTGTAGTGTAATTTGTGAGTTTTAGTTCCATTATTATTTTATATTAAAATTATTTTTTAAGTAAACTTTAAGATTAAATAATTTGGGATGTTCTTGAAGAAGCAAATTCTGTGTGAGATAAAGTAACAAACACTATCAAACAAGTGACAAAAGATGTACTTAGAGAATCAATAGAAAAAAAATTTATAAATAAAAAATAGTTTGCGGTGGAATAATAATATGTAAGAAAAGATAAAATATAAGAAATTATATTATAAAAATTGGTTTAAATGTTAAAGCTTAAATAACTGGGAAAAATATATAATAGATCATAGGGAGTCTAAGAGAACAATCTGTGAAGCTAAAAATTCAGCTTTTAGTGATCTTTATGATAGATTAGATACTAAAAAGGGTAAAAAATATATGCATAAATTAGCCAAACAAAGAGAAAGTAAAATTAAATATTTAACAAAAGTAAAGTGTATTAAAGATGAAAATCAAAAAGTGTTTTTCTTAGAAAGAGATAGTCAACATATGTTGGTGAGTTATTTTAATAAAATTTTCAATGAAGTTTCTGAATATACGATCGATCTTAGTGATCTTAATATCGTTAATAATAATAAAATATTTTATTTTACCATCGCATTCGTAAAAAAGAATTGAGGAGGCTTTAAAGAAAACAAAGGGTGGAAAGTCTGTAGGACCTAATGATATCTCAATTGAAGTGTGGAAATATTTAGAAGATTTGTGAGTTTCTTGGTTTACTAAACTCTAAAAAGATGCCTGAGGAGTGGAGGAAGAGTATTTTGGTCCCTATTTTTAAGAATAAAGGGCAAGAGTGCAAATAATAGAGGAATTAAGTTGATGTGTCATACTTTTGAAGTATGGGAGAGGGTAATTGAAAATAGGTTAAGAAGTATTACAAAGATTTCTCGTAATCAGTTTGGATTTATGTTAGACAGCTCTACTGTGGAAGCTATGCATACTTATATTAGGCAGCTCTACTATGGAAGTTATACATTTATTGAGTGGTTTGACGGAGAGAAGTACAGAGAGAATAAAGAGGATCTACATATGATTTTTATTGATATAGAAAAAAGCTTACGATAAGGTTCCAAGAGATATCCATTGGAGAGTTCTAGAGAAGAAAGGTGTTGATATGACTTATATTCAAGTCATTAAAAATATGTATATTAGAGTTGTTATTTGTGTTTGAATAGGACGATGATTGACAAAATATTTTTCTATTTCAGTTGGATTACATCAATGATCGGTTTTAAGCCCATATCTTTTTGCTTTTGTTATGGATGCTCTTATTGAACATTTACAGAAGGATGTAACTTAGTATATGCTTTTCGCTGATGATATCCTTCTTATGGATAAGACTAGAGAAAAAGCTCAGGAAAAACTTGAATTATGGAGGTCTACATTGGAGCCTAAAGACGTTCGTTTGAGTAGAACTAAAACTAAATTCATTGAATGTAGTTTTAGTAGTAGCTTCTCTAGTAACAGAGTTGTAACTATGAGTGATCAAAATATTAAAGTCTGAGTGCTTTAGATATCTCGGTTCTATTGTTCAAAGTGATGACGATATAGATGGGGATGTTACTATTAGAATTCAAGTTGGTTGGTTGAAGTTGAGGAATGTTTCACGCCTATTGTATGATTGAAAAGTACCTCTTTGATTGAAAGGAAAATTTTATAAGATGGTGGTGAGACCTTGCAATGCTCTATGGCGTTGAATGTTGGCCTTTACAAGAGAAGCACAAAACTAACTTTAAGTGTTGCCGAGATGAGAATGCTTAGGTGGATGAGTGGCTTTACACGTGGAGAAAAAATGCAAAATGAATATATCTATGATAGGGTTGATGGAGCTCCAGTGGCAGACAAAATTAGAGAGAGACATTTTAGATGGTTTGGTTACATTAAACGTCAACCATCTGATGATCAAGTTAGGAAAGTAGATATTTTAGATTCAACTTATGTTGAGAAAGACAGAAATAGACCTAGAAAGACTTGGGCATATTGTATAAAAAATGATCTTAATTTATTAGAATTAAATGAAAATATGACACCCAATAGGACGTTGTGGAGAAAAAGGATTCATGTAGCCGGCCCTACTTAGTCAGATAAATGCTTGTTTTTATTGTTGTTGTGATACTGCACTCACTGTAACTATTTTAAGAATGTACCANAAAGACTTGGGCATATTGTATAAAAAATGATCTTAATTTATTAGAATTAAATGAAAATATGACATTCAATAGGACGCAGTGGAGAAAAAGGATTCATGTAGCCGACCCTACTTAGTCGGATAAAGGCTTGTTTTTGTTGTTGTTGTGATACTGCACTCACTGTAACTATTTTAAGAATGTACTGTTTTCTTTTGTTTCAATGAGAAGAGGGGTTTTCCCCAATTTTTTAACTTGAACAAATGAATCTAAATGGATCTACNTCTTTTGTTTCAATGAGAAGAGGGGTTTTCCCCAATTTTTTAACTTGAACAAATGAATCTAAATGGATCTACATATCAAAAGGCAAAGAAGATCTAATCAAATTTAACTTTAATTCGCGATTTGAAATTTGAGCTAGCCCCCGAAAGTTCTTAACATATTCAATAAAATGTTTAATCTTTATCGCCCTCTAGTTAAACTAGGTAGATGCCAAATTTTATTTGATTGTATAAGTATTTGATTTTTAATTCGCTACAGGAAAATATGGAATTTACAATGAAGAAGTTCACAAAAAGTAGACTAATTTTCATCTAACAGTGAACTTTCTGCTGATCTAAATTCGTTTAAAACAACATTTTTTATTGCTAAATAGTCCATGATATTGTTAGTAAATCTGAATCAATTAGAAGTATCTAACAAAACTTTCACCTGTTGATCAATTTACTGTGGATGTTCCATCGAAAGTTTGGAGAATTATTTTATGAGGTGACAATGCTNACAAGTTCAATAAAATGTTTAATCTTTATCGCCCTCTAGTTAAACTAGGTAGATGCCAAATTTTATTTGATTATATAAGTATTTGGTTTTTAATTCGCTACAGGAAAATATGGAATTTACAATGAAGTTCATGAAAAGTAGACTAATTTTCATCTAATAGTGAACTTTCTGCTGATCTAAATTCGTTTAAAACAACATTTTTTATGGCCAAATGGTCCATGATATTGTTAGTAAATCTAAATCAATTAGAAGTATCTAACAAAATATTCACCTGTTGATCAATTACTGTGGATGTTCCATCAAAAGTTTGGAGAATTATTTTATGGGGTGACAATGTCGTGGTGAGTAGGTCAATCCATAGATTATTCATAATACACATTGATTCTATCTATGCAATGAGAAATAACATTATACAAATATATAAAAATCCATGCAGAAAAATAACACAATTTTGAATAAAAAATAATAATTGATTTCTTAATCACTCATTCTAATATGATCTGACGAAGAAATCATAACGATTTTCCAGATAAATCAGGGCAAATCAATATTTTTCTTCAATAACATCAAATTACAATTATACATCACGATCAACTGACACAAATACAAAAGATAAGCATGTACAATTCAAGAGGTGGGTGATCTCTCAAACCCTACAATTGGAGTGGTAGGAAATGTCTCTCAAACCCTAAACCTGAAACTCCAAGACAATAATCTCATGCATACCCTAACCCTAAACCCTAAACCCTAAACCCTAAACCTTTTCAATCAATAGGTACTTATTCTACCAAAACTTGGTATTTATGAGTATTTTGTAAGATGAAAAAGTTTTTGTTTATATTTCAAAGGATTCATAATTATATAAATACTTTGCGATTTGTTGTCCACCCTTGCTAGTTCACTTGCTTCTAAAGAGCTTCAATCTTCTTAGTTTTTTTTCTTACTGCCTATTCAATTCTATGTTCCTCATTTATCTTCGCTGCACCACACCTGATGACATTAGTTGCATCTCATTTTATATTTCATTTCTTGGATGTCATAATTTACATTGTTTTTCTTGACCAGTGCCACATCGAACAGCATTTTGGACAGGGCAATAGACTCGGAAGAAGAGCTGCATAACGACTTTATTAGGCTGGTGAGGATTACTTTATCCATTTGGTTTAAATTTTTTCATTTCCTCACTAATAACTTCCATGTAAATTATTAGGATCATGTTGAAGGATATCATGAATTATCAGCAAAAACAAAGA
>JXCR01074320.1:13568-34408 GCA_002079205.1 Phalaenopsis hybrid cultivar | reverse complement strand
TGTACATTATTCATAGGAATGTGAAATATCATGAGCCGGAGTTTTGGAAATTTGGAGAAGAAGGAAATAAGTACTTCCGCCATGCGACCGGCCAAATCTATGCCATCTCAAAGGATCTGGCCACATATATTTCAATCAATCAGTAAGTTTATAAGACTTTTATGCGATAAGTGATGAGATTATGTAGTTCTGATGGGTGCTTTTGTTATTTTTAGGCCTATACTCCATAAGTTTGCAAATGAAGATGTTTCACTTGGGGCATGGTTTATTGGACTTGAAGTGGAGCATATTGATGAGAGGAACATGTGCTGTGGGACACCGCCAGGTGGAGTTTGCTGTACTTTTTATGTGATTCTTAGCTGACTAGCTTTATCTGTAAATTAGTTGGAATTACTATTTTGGAATATTTACATACATAGCACTCAGTTCTTATGTATTCACATATCTAACGCCTTAAATTTTTACTTACATGCCACCTTAACTATCCATGAACACCTGAACTTAAATTTTTACATATATGCCACCTTAACCATGCATGAAAAGGTGTATTTCACTTTTTAAGTCAAATGTGGTATTTTTATGTGATATGAAAGATTGGGATGGTATAAATGTGAAAAACAAAGTTAGCTTTTAGATATGTAAATACATAAGGATTAAGTTGTATGTATGTAAATGCCCCTAGTGTTTTTAACTTGAATAAAACTTATCCAGTTCTCCTCTTACGACTGTCTTTTATTTCATTTACAATTACATGGAATTAAATATTCTGCATTTCAATGTAAACCCTAACTTTGGAAAAATTGAAGCTGGGGTGAATTAAATAAGTACAATTAAATATTCTGTGTGCATTTTTTTCTGAACTCAATTTAAAATATACCTTGTTCAAGTTTCATGTTAAAACTGCACTTTTTTATTATCATCATTATCATTAGAATCATCCCTACTGTTTCAGTTTCTCTTAAAAAATCATCATTATCATTCATTTTTGTTAAGCATTTATTTGAGATGTTGGATCTAAATTTTCGGTGCAAGTATTTTACTACAACTTTTATTAATATTGCTTTAATTCATAATTCTTCCACGGTAAGTTTTTCTATCAATCATATTGATAATATATTTTCTACTTTTTTTTATAAATGCTCAACAACAACAACAACGACAAGCCTTTATCCCACTAAGTGTGGCCGGTTACATGAATTATTTTACTCCATTATGTCCTATTGAGTGTCATATTTTTATTTAGTTCTAGTAAATCAAGATCAATTTTTATACAGCATGCCCTAGTCTTTTTATGTCTCCTTCCACCCTTCTTAACATAAGTCAAATCTAAAACGTCTACTCTTCTGATTGTGCCATCAAATGGTTGAAATTTAATGTGACCAAGCCATCTAAGGCGATCATTTCACATTTTGTCTCTCTAATCTTGTCTACCACTAGAGCTACACCAACCCTTTCACGGATACGATCATTTCACATTTTGTCTCTAAGTGTAAAGTCACTCATCTACCTAAGCATTGTCATCTCTGCAACACTTTATTTAGTTTTATGCTTCTCTTTTATAGCCCAACATTTTACTTCATAAAGCATTGCAGGTCTCACCACCATCTTATATAATTTTCCTTTTAAGTCTAAGAGTTACTTTTCTATCTCACAATAAGTCTGTTGCAATCATCCACTTCATCCATCCATTTTGAATTCTACTAATAACATCCTCATCTATATCACCATCACTTTGAACAATAAACCTGAGATATCTAAAATGTTCACTCCTTTTAATGACTCGATCAACTATTGTTAGAACCCTTTTAGTAGACCTACTACTACTAAACTTGCATTCCAGGTATTTAGTTTTAGATCTATTCAAATGAAAGCTTTTAGATTTTAAAGTTGACCTCCGTAATTCTAATTTTTCCTGACTTTTTTCTCAAGTCTTATCCTCAAGAAGGATATCATCAGCAAAAAGCATACCCCAAAGTACATCGTTAAATAAATGCCCATTATGGACATCCATAACTAAGGCAAAAAGATAAGGGCTTAAAGACGATCCCTAACCTTTCTTTTCTAGAGCTCTCCAAAGTACTTCTCTTGGAACTTTGTCAAATGTGTTTTTTCTAAATGTTCAAATCTCTTAAATCTGAANAGTTGACCTCCGTAATTCTAATTTTTCCTGACTTTTTTCTCAAGTCTTATCCTCAAGAAGGATATCATCAGCAAAAAGCATACCCCAAAGTACATCGTTAAATAAATGCCCATTATGGACATCCATAACTAAGGCAAAAAGATAAGGGCTTAAAGACGATCCCTAACCTTTCTTTTCTAGAGCTCTCCAAAGTACTTCTCTTGGAACTATGTCAAATGTGTTTTTTCTAAATGTTCAAATCTCTTAAATCTGACTTCCCAAACCCTATATTTCAATAGCTGCCATTCCTACATGATCTATCATACAATTATTCCTTGCATCATATTAACACTCTCTTGTAATCTTGCACCAATTTGCAATGTAAAATTTATTATTGTTTTCATTTGCCTTTCTTTCAGATTGTGAATGGAAGGCCCAAGCAGGGAATGTATGCGTTGCATCGTTTGATTGGAATTGCAGTGGAATTTGCAAGTCAGTGGAGAGGATCCAAGATGTGCATGCGAGATGTGGGGAAGGAGATGGAGCTGTATGGAGTACATTCTTATGAGTTCACTTCACCCTCTCATTTTATCAGTTCATCATCATTTTGTCATTTTTTTATAAAAAGCCGGTCGTTGCCTCAAGGTTATGCTGCGGTTTCTTAGTAGTTAATGTTTTTTATATCTTCAAGTGATAACAAAACGAGATTGATTCGGAAGCCGCAACGGAGTCTAAAAATCATCAAATTCCAGTAGGCAAGGTATGAAAATTACCTTTCTATATCATTTAGCTTTTAAAAGAATAGTGGTTGCTCAAATTTGTATACATTTTGTAGATTTTACAAACATGTAGGTTGATATACAAATACATACGATTTTTATGTTTATCAAAAGATCCAAGTTGTATATTTAATATTTTCAGATTGCGAAGTCATTATTTAGCTATTTAATGAATTATCAACTCGAAGAAACGGCTTAATTTCCATTTTTGTTATTTGAGGATTTGAGTTTAAATCACTTATGTTTAGATTAGAGAAATGTAATTTGCATTGTCACTACTAAAATTTGCATTATGGTACAATATATAATTCTTTACTTTTCTACTTGAGTGCATTTAAACTACGAGCACAGCTCCCTGCTTCAAGGGGAAAGGGTCCTATTTATACTCTTGGAAATTGCACTGATGTTTTTTATTTGGGAAATTTACATGCATACTACACATAATTCTCATGTTTTTTTATATCTAAAACCCATACTTTTATTTATATCTTCATAACATTTTAGTGTCCTAAAATTATACATGAAAACATGCATTTTTTTTAGGTTGTTTTAGTAATTTTTATGTGAAGTTAAAAAATTGAGTGCGGTGCATGTAATTATATTAGATATGTAAATATTTAAGATTTGTGTGATATGTATATGAATGCNCATGTACTTATATTAGATATGTAAATATTTAAGATTTGTGTGATATGTATATAAATGCCCCTTATATTGTATCTCTCACAATCTTATGTATAATGTGAATGATCCATCTCATCTCATTTGAACATGCTCAAGTGATGCTTGCTAATTTCTAATAATAATAATTCTTGTATTTTTAGATCTAGATTTTATTACAATTTGTCTTTTGCTTCATTAAAAATAAGAAAAACAAATACTAATTATATGGGGGAGNGTTGTATATTTAATATTTTCAGATTGCGAAGTCATTATCTAGCTATTTAATGAATTATCAACTCGAAGAAACAGCTTAATTTCCATTTTTGTTTATTTGAGGATTTGAGTTTAAATCACTTATGTTTAGATTAGAGAAATGTAATTTGCATTATCACTACTAAAATTTGCATTATGGTACAATATATAATTCTTTACTTTTCTACTTGAGTGCATTTAAACTACGAGCACAGCTCCCTGCTTCAAGGAAAAAGGGTCCTATATATACTCTTGGAAATTGCACTGATGTTTTTTATTTGGGAAATTTACATGCATACTACACATAATTCTCATGTTTTTTTATATCTAACACCCATACTTTTATTTATATCTTCATAACATTTTAGTGTCCTAAAATTATTCATGAAAACATGCATTTTTTTTTTAGGTTGTTTTAGTAATTTTTATGTGAAGTTAAAAAATTGAGTGCTGTGCATGTAATTATATTAGATATGTAAATATTTAAGATTTGTGTGATATGTATATGAATGCCCTTGTATTGTATTTCTCACAATCTTATATATAATGTGAATGATCCATCTCATCTCATTTGAACATGCTCAAGTGATGCTTGCTAATTTCTAATAATAATAATTCTTGTATTTTTAGATCTAGATTTTATTACAATTTGTCTTTTGCTTGATTAAAAATAAGAAAAACAAATACTAATTATATGGGGGAGTTCTTTTTTTTTTCTTAGTTATCTACTCCATATGAGCTTCTAGATCTTCTTGTACATCACAATGATATTGTATTTGTATAAATAGTTTCTTTGTTTTTTTTAATTAGCAGATCTCTTTCATCTTTTTTTGATTATTTTTTCTACTTCTATAGGAGCATAGGAAATACAATTTTTTTTATATGAATATGAATTGGATAAATAGATTTAGGAAGATTTACACAAATGCCACTCATATCCTATGTATTCCGACATCTACCGTTCAAATTTCAATTTTTACACACATATCACCTTTCTTGTGAATGAAAAAGTGTTTTTGGCTTTTTAATAGTTAAAATGGTGTTTTTTTTTCTTTTTTTCTCATGAAAATTTTGATGATATAAATATAAAATGTAAAATTAAATGCAATGGAATTGGGTGTTATGCATGTAAAAGACCCTAACTTGTAGTACTAGATAATGCCACAAGACGCAAAAGTCTAATTATTGCGTGTGGAGAGCGCATGCAGAGCTGCGTGCGCTTTTTGATCACAGTCGCGCATCGCGGTTGTATGACTGGGATGCGGCTGTGATCGGTGCGTGCGCTCTCCGCACACAATAATCGCTAAAAAATGCTACAATAAATGTAGGGATTTTACCCAAAACAATTGCTCTGACTTATTTATTTATTTATTTATTTANTTAAATGCAATGGAATTGGGTGTTATGCATGTAAAAGACCCTAACTTGTAGTACTAGATAATGCCACAAGACACAAAAGTCTAATTATTGTGTGTAGAGAGCGCACGCAGAGCTGCGTGCGCTCTCCGATCACAGCCGTGCATCGCGGCTGTATGACAGTGGGACGCGGCTGTGATCGGTGCGTGCGCTCTCCGCACACAATAATCGCTCAAAAATACTACAATAAATGTAGGGATTTTACCCAAAACAACTGCTCTGACTTATTTATTTATTTATTTATTTTTTATTTGAGTGTTTAGAGCCAATAAATATTTTTATGTTGTCTTCGGTAGAAAGTTTCAAGAGTAATTTGTAATAAAGGGAGAGGCTTTTTAGATTTTATAAGAGCTGATTGATCTCCCAACCTTTGAGTCTATGATAGTATTCTGAGTTTTTGAGTGAGAAGATTTGTTGTAATTAAGTTTTCTGCTTAAATAATGACTGTTTATAGTCTTTCTTTAAAGTTCTGCTTATTATAATAACCATTTACAGTTTTGCATTAGGTATTAGAAGGCCAAAAGTGTAAGTTAATTATAAATTAATGGCTCATTATTCTATACGTTTAATTATACAGTAGCATCATTTTTTTTATGTTGTTGTAAGCCCAAATTGCATAGAATAATGAGTCATTAATTTATAATTAACTTTCTGTTTGCGTCAGCTTTTTCTGAAGTTGTTGGGTCATTCCAAAGTGTTCTTGGGATTACACGCCCACAACTAGCCAAGCTAGAAGCATAATGCCAAATTAGGGCACAACATTGCGGCCCCGATGCCTAGCGCTGTGGCTTTGCATGTGATTAGATGCATATTGGAAATCTCTAATGCTCGCATTCAAGCAAGCTCAATATGGTTGTAACGCCTTGGCGCCACAAGCAGTGGAGCGCCTTGACCTCCGAGCGGTGGCAGCGCGACATGTTGTCTAAAAGGGCATTCAAGGCCAATCGACATGATTTTGTGTCCGTGTTTATCATCACAGCATCGTGTATGGTATCGAATGGGCCGANCAGTGGAGCGCCTTGACCTCCGAGCGGTGGCAGCGCGACATGTTGTCTAAAAGGGCATTCAAGGCCAATCGAAATGATTTTGTGTCCGTGTTTATCATCACAGCATCGTGTATGGTATCGAATGGGCCGTGAGTAGCATCNATATATATATAGTTTTTTTTAAGAAAAATATGAAATCAAAACGACCTCATATTTTTCATAGTTTAAATGAAAGAGCAATATACCTCAAACATGTATCTACCCCGAAGGATAAACACAAGATTTGAGGGTGATATTCGATCAGATAAACTAAAAATATATGACATGTGTTTGGTCTGCAAAACTATTTAATTTATCGATAATTTTCCCTATTTAATATGAAGAATTAAATAGAGTTTATATTAAACTGGGTTCTGAAAAACTTCTTATAAGGGCAAACCCCTATAGTTAATTATATATTAGACAACCGAAGTTACCTAAGAAAACTCTTGATAAAAATTAAGAAATATTATCTTCAAAAAGGTAAAAAAAATATGACTTTTCAACGAGATCGAGCATAGAGGTCTGAAAGGGGAATGACTTAAATTTGTAACATTTTATTGTAGAATTCAAATGAGGAATAACTAAGGGATGTCATAGATCCGGAGAAGAACCTCAGTGATTTTCCAAGTCATCATATTGTTTGGCTTCGGTTTTGAGAAGAAATTATGTTGATGTTCCATCTTGTCAATTTTATTAGTTAGGACTTACATTTGTGTGAAAAGATCACACAAATCCCTTGGAAGATGTGAGGGTTTAGGTCGTGACGAACGACAACCTCGGAATCCTAAGACGAGTTATTGTACAACGGAGCTATATAAAGGTTTAAAGATGAGGTGAGGATTTATGTTGCATAAACAAACAACCTCGAAATCCTATGGCTTGCTGTTTAATTCTAAGGAAAGATATGTTGTTGTAGATCTTCTTGCTATTGGAGATAATCGTGGTGTCCACAATGCTAGCTCCAAGCTTCCCGTCGTGACGAGTTTATGTTTTCTAATGTGTTAAGTTATAATGTCAAATCAGATGTTCTTATGATTATGGATCTTTAAATATTACGGGGCATATTAAAGTTGATTATAGCGACACCGGTTAGGATCATATGATTCCCTCGTTTCAGCACCACTATTTTCTATTGGATTCACTTAGTCCAAATGAATTTACTAAACTCAACTTAATGAGTTTCGTACTTTCATTTAGACAGTGGGAAGCCTCGTTAGCAACCGTAGGTTACCTCCTCTGATGGGTTCCCGATCATCCGATAGACATGTCTTAATTTAGTTGCAATTGTTGTTTTGTGATATTTGTGATTAAATTTTGAGTTATCTTATATTTTAAATGTTATGACGGTGGAATTTATCTTGGTTGATTTTAGTTTTGGTTTTGGTTTTACGGCTATCCTAGCAGTTTTGATTTTCATGCAGGATGTCATCGTTGCTTAACATACAAGTTTTATAAGCATAAAAATAAAGTGTGGAAAGTACAAGAAAAGATGGTATTGTAAACTGTAAAAG
The DNA here is from genome assembly GCA_002079205.1 of Phalaenopsis hybrid cultivar. Lineage (NCBI taxonomy): Eukaryota > Viridiplantae > Streptophyta > Magnoliopsida > Asparagales > Orchidaceae > Phalaenopsis > Phalaenopsis hybrid cultivar. Next base: position 26,640 of record JXCR01074320.1, on the reverse strand, counting down.
CATATCTGGCGAGTCTTCTCGTTCCACCACCTGAAAGGTCAGTACTTGCAAGACATGTATATAATATTGTAAGGAATTTAAATTGCAAGAATAGACGAAGGTTTAGCTACCAAGCCTCATGTTATGATTCTATTGAATCTTAGAAGATCCTAGTAGATGCTTTGAGAACAAAATATGACAAGTCCAATTTTCCCTTCAGAATGTCCAATAAATTTCAAAATGCTCGAGGCATGACCTTAGATCACTTTGAAGATCTCTTGAAATATTCAGAGTTCATTTTAGACTTATCATATTGTTCCATTAATCATCCGAGGCTGATGTGTGACTATCACGTTGCTTAGTGGAACTCAGCAATCTAATTATCCCAAGGCTATGATACTCAATTAATCAATTGATGTTTCATTTAAAATTTATGTGAGTGGGTGCCCCAAAAGCAAAGTCTAGGCTATTTAAGATTATGATGCCCACAATTAAGGTCAGGCTTATAGTGTTTAAAGATGTTAGTCACCAATTATGTTATCTTTTAAATTCGATCAATTGAGTTTAGACATTGAGCCTAGGTCACTACTAATCCTTTAACAATCATGATAATTGAAAAAGTGATTATAAAATTTTGATTTCAGGTGATATGTATTCTTATCAAATGGTTAAATCATCCTCAACTTTGGGCTTAAGGCAAGTAAATTATCAAATTTCTAGCTTAAGCCAATCACTTAAGAATCATTTAATCTTAATTGATTTCCAAGTCGTGAAAATTAGGAGGATTATGATTTTGTTGATGTTGTCCAAGGGTGGTGAGTAAGTTTCTAACTTTTAATCTCATTGTATTTCAATCATCCAAACATGTTTATTAAGATCAAAATTATTCATTTTCTCGTGGTTAATCCTAAATTTTGATTAAGACACCAAAGTCTGAAATTACTACTTTGCCCTTGGGGCACTTCACCTCATAACTCTTTAAACACAACTCAAACGACTTTGAGGGTTTAGAGTGTCATATCCATGAGGTAACTATAATGTTTAGAGGAGAATATGTGAACCTCTCTAAATTTAATTTAATTATTTATTTAAATTTAAAAAATAGAAATTTCAAAAGTTGATTTGTTTAACTTTCCAAAATGAAGTTTTTATTTATGAGAAAATGATTAAAGTTTTCTTAGGCCAGAGAAATACTTAGGCAAAATTTCTTGGTCTTTTGAATTAATTTATTATAATTACTTTAATGAGAAAATAAGAAAAATTTACTTTTAAGCTTTTAAAAATTATTTTTAATTTATGAAAAATTAGGAAAAATATTTTAATGAGTCCCAAGTGATTAGAGAGCACTTGAGAACATTTTGAAGTATTTTGGTATTTTTGGGATTTTTAATTATTTTAATTATTTTAAATCCAAAATAAGGCTAAAAAATCAAGTATTTTACCAAAAATAAATTTTATTTTTCCTAAGAAATCCAAAAAATCACTTTTCATAATTTTTCCAAGTGTATTTAATTTATTATAATTATTTTTGTACAAAAATACAAGGTTTCTTAGAAAGTCCATTTGAATACTTGAATTCAATCAAATAATTTTCAAATTTTTACAGTAAATAAACATGATTTTCATGAGCAACATGGGATTGCTTTTGTTAATTTTTTATAAGTATTTAATTTACATAAATTAATGCAAGATATTTGCATTTAATTAAATATAGAAATTCACAAGGTAGTCCAAAGCATCAAAATATTTTTCCTAGACTTCTCTGACCACAAGAAACCTATCAAATTATTCTCATAATTTTTCAAGTGATATTTTGATTTATATAATTAAAATAAGCCAAAATGATCACTCTAGCTTGAAAATTAGGGATAGAAGTATTGTGATGCTCTCTGGCATTGGAAAATCAAAGAACACCCCCTCTGTGATGAAGAATGAATCCTAAAAGTTTCATGCCATGGTGAGCAATATTTAGTCATGGAGAATTGAAATATCACATAAGGTATTTAATTCATTAAAAATCATATGTTTGTCAAATAATTTTTATTTTTAGTCCACATTATTCTCCCTTGTTCACTGAGCAAGAAGGTATTTTTCTTTTATTTTTATGATTTTTTTATAGAAAGATATGGATTTTTGAAACTCTGGTATTTAAATAAATAAAATAAATCTAGAATTTTCTATTTAAATGTGCGATGCCACCTCAACCTACGGCTCCAAAAAGCCACATGGCGCTCCACCATTCGCGTCGTCGGACACCTCAGCGCCTCGTCAGCCTGCGGTTCACATATCATTTCTTCATCCGGCTACATCATAACCATCCATTGAATAAACGTGCGATCGGACGACATCCGTGCATTGTCCCCAAATGAGCTAACCCGAGAACCGTTCACACTAAAACCTTAAGATCTTTATCTGTACTCAAACAATCGCATGGGATTTGTTCCTAAACCTTCATCTACTCAAGACGAGCATATCTATACAACTTATATGGTATGAAATACATTAAATACATAGGGAGAATCAATTTAACCTCGATTTATGGTTGAAACTCAATACCTTTGTCTGAGAGGGCAGGCCTCAATCATATGGTTTTAGTAGCTTTGATTGGGTCCAACGAACCTCCAGATGAACTCCTAGGCCTTGGTGAATTGTCTAGATATGATTTTGATCAAGGCTGCTTTTAGATGTTGGTTTAGAGCTAGGTTAGAGGCTGTTTCAGAGGGCACTTTTGTGGGGAATCAATTTCTTTCACTGTGGGGATGGTGTGTGCACAATTAATTGAAATTTGGTGCACTGTGGTGGAGTGGAGAGATTTGTCCTGGTTTTAGGGCAATTTTCAGTGGAGGAATTGATTTTAAGGGGTGGTTATCAATGGCTGAGAGCAAGGGTATTGCACTTGAGATGGTTTGGAGAAGCTCTGGTGAAATTTTGACAAACTTTTCTTAAGGTTCCAAGCACTCTCTTCCTTGGTCGTGGAGAGCTCCATTTAAAGTCATGGCTGCCTGGTGGAGCTCAGAGCTGGGAATTGGGTGCTAAAGCCTGCTAAGGTGGAGGGAAGAAAGGCTCTAATGGTCAATGGGAGTGAGCCAAATCAGGGAGGTTCAATCTTGGGTTTTGGCCACTTGGGGCTCCCTTGGGCTGGCTATTTCTAGCGGCTGAGGAGGTGGCTGGCCAGGGTTCAGTCACTTCTTGGGTCAGGGAGGTCAGGGGAGAGTTAATTATGATTTACTCCCATGACAAGTGATGATGACAAAGTATTTTCTAATAAGGCCCAAATATGGTTAAGATCCCTTAAATCAAGGGACCATTGGTCCATAGCTCACTTGGATGGTTTAAGGTGGTTTAGCCTGGTCAATAAGGTGTGCTTAGTGGTTGTGGAAACCTTAATTTGGTGACTTTAGGATGGCTAAGTCAATTTTGGTGCATGGGTCCAATTTGGGTCAACATGGCTAAAAGTTGGGTGTGTTAGGCTAGCCATGACTTTGAGCTCAATTGATTGATCAACATTGTGTAAATGATTGTCATGAAGATTTTTGGAGAAGGATTGAAGTAATTTTAAGTTCAATTGAAAGCTCAATTTGAAGGATTTTGGGATTTTGGTCAATCTGGGCATGTTGGACTAGTCTTGGGTCTAAGTTGGGTTAAAGTTGGGCTAAGTCTAAATTGATGGTTGAGAATGGTCTATAGGAATATCATAAAGAGTTTTCAACATAAATTGGGTGTCAATTTTGGGGTTAGGGCATTCAATTTGGTAGAATTTGGAGACAGTCAATTTAGGGCAAATTTGGGGATTTTGAAATTGGGTTAAAATTAAATGAAATTGAGGCTTCACCAAGGCTAATTGAAAGTTCAATTTGGTGTGTAGGAGTGTTATGAAGAGTTTAAGATTCAAATTGGGGCAAATTGAGTAGGCTATGGGGTTCAATTAAGTGAGACNTTGGAGAAGGATTGAAGTAATTTTAAGTTCAATTGAAAGCTCAATTTGAAGGATTTTGGGATTTTGGTCAATCTGGGCATGTTGGACTAGTCTTGGGTCTAAGTTGGGTTAAAGTTGGGCTAAGTCTAAATTGATGGTTGAGAATGGTCTATAGGAATATCATAAAGAGTTTTCAACATAAATTGGGTGTCAATTTTGGGGTTAGGGCATTCAATTTGGTAGAATTTGGAGACAGTCAATTTAGGGCAAATTTGGGGATTTTGAAATTGGGTTAAAATTAAATGAAATTGAGGCTTCACCAAGGCTAATTGAAAGTTCAATTTGGTGTGTAGGAGTGTTATGAAGAGTTTAAGATTCAAATTGGGGCAAATTGAGTAGGCTATGGGGTTCAATTAAGTGAGACTAAGTCATAGGGCTAAAATTGGGGGTTTGACTTAGATCAAAATTGAGCTCAAAGCATGGGCCAATTAGGCTTGAATTTGGTCTGGATTGATAAAATGAAAGATGAATTTGAGTTTAGAATTGAAATTGAGGGGAATTGGGGCCAAATTGATGGACATTTGAAGTGAACTTGGGGAAATTGGGTCTTTAAAGACAATTTGGGGGTTTTGGTCAAAATGGTCAAATTAGCCAAATTGGGTTCAATTGAAGGGTCCAAATTGGTTTTGAAGATCTTTGAAGTGATTTTGGAGGTTTTGGGAAAGTTTGGGGTGTCATGGGTATTTTTGTAATTTTGGTAAATTTAGGGGTATTTTGGTAATTTTGGAATTTTTGGTGATTTTGGGCAATTTGGGTATTTTCAAATGGTTTGAAATGATTTTTGAATAAGTTCGGGTATTTTATGTGAATTTGAGGATTTTGACCAAATTTAGGGTTTCAATGACATTTAGGTAATTTGGCTGGATTTAGAGGCAAAAGGCCAAGTTAGACATTTTGGTAGAATTGGGGTGTCAACCACCCTATATGAGCTATGGACCAATGAAATCCTCATTTGGATCCTCTATGTACTGGTCTTAGCTAAACCCTAACATAGGGCCAGTGGGTCTAGGGGACCATCCACATGAGTCTCCCAAAAGATCAAGGGTTCAAAATCAACAATTTTGGGTTTCAGGATTGTGAGTTATTGTGGGTGATAGTGAGTGTAGTGAGTGAACTAGCTCCATAACAACACCCAGAGTCAACCCTAAGGTCAAGCAATCTTATAGGGACTCTCCTTGAGATCCCTCATACTGACCCCACCTACTAAGTGCTAGAGGTTAGGACCAATATATGGAACTTCAAGTTGAGCAAGGAAGAGTTTAGAGTTTCTAATGGTGAGGGTTCCTTTCTAATTTTCTATGAATAATCAACAGGAAGGTCCTATGGCTAGACCCTAGGATACTAAAAAGGGAGAACTAAACCTTAACCAAAAGTGAGGTCAACAAAGTCATATAGCCGCCACCCTCATGAGAAGGGGTTGGATAGAGCTAGTTCGAGATCCTGATCCCACGGTCACCTTTGTCATCCGAGAATTCATTGCAAATGCTAGAGAGCCTAGGAACAACATAGTGTTCGTCGGAGGCTATTGGACTACGTTTAATTGGGAGAAGGTCAATGGTGTATATGGCTAAGCCGGGTGCATCGAGGTTTGGTTAATCGAGTTCATGAATGAGGGACCTGACTATAATGGGGTCTTTAGGTACTTCACCGTAAGGGTTGGTGATGCCTGGTCAATCGAGGCTAAGGGACAACCCATGAACTTCCCCAGGAGGGCGCTCAACCTGGATGCAAAACCTTGACACTTCTTTATCTATGCTCGACTGCTACCTGTCATGCGCATGAACATGGTAACTTGAGAGCACGCAGCCTTAAATTATATCATCCAACACCATTATATGATTGACGTCATCCTTGTCATCCATCTAACCATACTCCACATGATCCATGGGAACATTGCAATCAACATTAGTCATTCTTCCCTTATCTTCCCTTCACGTGTTGGCCTTGGAGACCGCTTCTCTTCATGTTTTAGTGGATTCTTGTCAATCTTAAGATTTCTCCAAGAATTTTCCTCAAGAAAGATTTTCTTGTGAGGTTGGAGATGTGGTGAGGAGAGATTGAGTGAACTTGTATAAGAGAGATATACTTAAGCTTGTATTGAACAGAGAGGATCATGATATATTGCAAGAATCAATTGGCTCAGGTTTGAGTTTTTTGTACTTCATGAATTTTTATTTATGCTAACAATAACAATTTATGTATTTTCTTTCCTCATGCATTATATAGAATCTCATTTTCATACTTTTGTGATGTAAGAAATGTGGTTTTCTTGGTGTTTTCTTCTATAGATTTTGTTCCTTGGACATATTTTGCATGGTTGGATTCCATATATTATCGTATTAATTTTTTTGTCATAATTTACTTCGAATCTAACCCATTAGAATGTTAAAAGCTCTTGTGATTTAGGATTTCTAACTGTCGCCTAGAAATATGAGTAGGTTAACACATAATAGTATAGTGGGATAGACGTATTGTTATTAGGAAATTACAACATAAACAGAGGACTAGAAGATTCTTGGGAAACGCTGCATGATTAAGTCTCTTTAACTATAATATAGTTTCATACTTTGTTTATGCCCATTAGACTGGAATCACAAGAGTATAAACCATACTGACCTGAAAAAATTTGAAAAACCTAGTTTAGTTTTCTTCTTTCTGTATTAGGATTTTAGAACATTTATATCTATAAATTGCACCTTTAAACAAAGCTCGGTGGTTTAATAATCTAGAACTTAACATGTTAGAATTATTTTGAAAACATTCTTTATGGGATGGATACGCGGATTCATAATTTGTATATTACTTGATTGATGCATATGTTTGTGTGATTGACCAATTGCCTTGTAGCAATTTCAGGTATCATTAAGCTCTCTCAATTTCAAAGTCATTAAGGCATCCACATCCTTAAAAAATCATATATTATCATAGGGATCAATATGGACTATCTTATCAGGTGCTTAGGGAAGTTACACGTGCCAAATAACTAAAAGCCCTCTCCCTAATAGCCTATAAATAAACATCATCTCTTCATTTTAGGGAGGAAAAGAAAAAATAATTCCAAAACCTATTTTGGAGAGAATACCCAATGATAACCATCGACCTCCATAGCCGTCAACCATTGTTGTCAGCCAATATCTGACATGACCTTCTGTCGCCATCAACCACTGGTCAATGGCAACCCCTACTTGCAACTGTTGTATTCTAAATATGGTTCGTACGCCTAACAACTGTGTTGAAGACTAGGTGAGCAACCATCAGTTTCTGTAGCCACCGACCACTACCCGTTGGTCATTATAGACCACCAATGGTCGTCAGTTTTTTTTTCAACACATGACAGGGAGTGTCTTTGTAGAACCATACATATTCGAAGATTTAATTATTTAAATAGTTGAACACATCATCAAAAGCAATATAGTATCTCGATAGAAAGCAATACCACTTTACGATGGGTATGATTACTTAAATTAAGAAATATTAGATATTTGCACTGGTCTATGATTAAAATTGGTAAATCTTTCTTCTATATGTTTCAAAGACTGAATAGGTTTTAGATTAAATTTGAGTTACAAGTTTTTTTATGAGGGTAAACCATTATAGTTAATTACATTATAAGCAACTAAAGTTCTTTAAGAAAACTCTAGATTAAGACTGTAATTTTGTCTTCAATAAATTCTAAGTTTACGTTTCTATTATTGATTATTAGAAATTTCAGATGGGAAACACTCAAAAGTTGAACAATTATTAGTGGAACCCAAGGGTGAAAAGGGGGATGTCAAAAATATTGAGAAACTCAATAACATCTCAACTATCTATTGTTTGGCTTTAATGATATTGAAAGAATTTATTTAATATTTCTTAATATTTTATTAGAAAATATGTTTCTTAATATACAACTGTGAGAAAGCTTAGTAAGGGAGGATTTACATTGTAGTTAGACGAACAATCTCAGTCCTAAAGCTAAGACAATGTTCACTGAAAGAAGTGAAATTTTGAAAGCCTAATTTAAAGGAAAGAAAAAAAACACAAACAAACACATGCAAAGCACTTATAACCCTGTCTGGAAAGTGCTGTCACTTAATCAAATTTAAAGTCATGTATGACTGGTCTCAATTAATGCAAGATAGGGCAGGTTGCTATTTCTTAGGAGTATGTCTTACATCTTGATTATAAATAAAGCTGCCTAAGTACCATTAATATACATAATGGCATAAGATTAATGCAAATATATTTTTGCAATTTAAAATTTTAATTATTTTATAACTCATCTCACTAAAATGTTTTATTATTTTGTGTTAAATATTAGTATTGAGTGAATCAGAGTAGGTTAGGTAATATGTTATGAAGGTCTTTGATGATGAATGCTTAGAGAATCTGTTCATACGACTACTTAAAATACAAAGGCAGAACTCACTTCCATAAAGCGATGGTTCTCACAGGGCAAACCATCTCTTTTGTTCAATGTATGAGTGCCTGGAAGGCAAGAAATAGAAGCAATAAAATTATTCATATGTCTATGGTGTTATTTCATGGCTATTTCTAGATCACGAAGAGCTTACTGCTCATTTTTATTTAATATCAATTTTATTGTTTTTAATGCATGATATTTCTAAGATTGTGAATGTAATGTTTTGTGTAAGTTTTGGTTTTGTTTATGATTTTTATTTATTTTAGAAGAATTAAATTGAAGTTATTAGGTTTGGCTATAAAATTTAGTCCTTAATGAGGCTACTAAAAAATCCATGCAAAAGGCACAACAGAACACCGACTTAAAAATATGGGCAGACCTATCAAACAAGCACAAGAACAAGACAACCAATGTGCATCAATCCTAGACCTACATCAAACTCATCGATTAACATTATTCGATGCATTGTTGTTGGTTTAATTGAGGTTTATTCTTTGCTTGAGTGTTTGTCTTCTTTTTGATGTTTCAGACGTTAATAGCCAACCAAACACAGCACATTAACTCTAGAAAGAAAATAATAATAATTGCAGAAAGTAAACCCTAAATTACTAGGGCAATCTAACCAATTTAACTACAACAGCTCTACAAAAGAAAGTTATCACATCTTAATACTGTAATATCAACCAAGAAACATGTAAAGAAAATCTATCTTAACCTAGTACAATAGAGAATCATCTACTCGTCTTAAGCGTCTAGTGAGCAAACAAATACATCACAAAACTGATCTACTCCTATGATGTCTAAAGGGTTAGTGCCTTATGACGTCTAAAATTGGGTGATGTGAAGTTAAAAAATTAATCAGATTTTATTTAAGACACCCTGATCATGATGCCCGTAACTTTTAGTTGTCTTAGGGTTGTTGGTGTTTTGGATCTACTTAGTCAGGAAAGATAGTTAACTTAATATGACTAGAAGATTCTTGTCAGCAACCATGGGTTGTGTCATCCAAGAGACATTCATAGACCCGTGGTTTAATTATTTTTGTTTAATTTGTGTTCGATTTTGTTTGTTTATTAGGAGTTTATTTAACATTTTAATGGCTTTCGAATTTTATGAGTTGATAATTTTTATTTTATTTGACTTTATTTTTCTTTTAGTCAATTTGATTTTTAATAAGATGTTCTTTAATTAATTTAATTTTTACTAAGATTTTCTTTAGTTAATTTATTTTTCTATTAAGATTGTCTTTTATGACAATCCTAGTCAAGTTCCTATGGTTTCGTCATCCCAACATCTTTAGTGTTTGTGGTATGCTTGGTTACAAATAGCCAAGGGAATTCTTGTTAGCAACTATGGGTTACCTCATCCAAGGCCTTCTCACATACCAATGTTGATTTAGTTAGGTCTAAGTTTAAGTTTGAGTGGATTTTTAGGGTTCACTTTAAGTAATAATGATTTTGGGACTTTTACTTATCTTTTATTTAAATTCACTTGTGTTTTTAGAGTTTGTTCGATATTAATTTTATGTTATATTTGGGTTAATCTTAGTTTGTTTGGTTCCTTAGTGAATATTTAGTTTAATTATCGGTTCTTAAGTGTCTTAATTTGTTTTGATTTAGTTTGTTTGTTTCATTTGATTTGACTTTTTAATTCATGAGGGGTATATTCATAAACTTTTCATTCTTGACCAAAACTACTAAATTTTTGTTTAATATGTTTTAATGTTTGTCGTTGAATATTTTTATGTGATTAACTAAGGGTTTTCAATCTTATTAACTTTGTTTTGTTGAGTTTGATATGTGAATTTTTAGTATTTCGCCGTCTTTTTTTATTAATGATTTTTAAATTGAATTTTCAAACTTTAAATTTTTAAGGTTTATCATTATTTCATTATTATTTTTATTATTATATTTTTTATTGAGATTATGTTTGTACTTACTTTTGATTCAATCCAATTTCATTATGTTTTTATTATCTTGTTAATTGATGATCATTTTAGTTCAAGTTTTATAAATTTTATTTTTTTCTTTAAAGTTTTTAAGTACAAGGATTAATAAGTTAAAAAAGATACATTTATAACTTTTAATTATGTGTTTTGTTATACTTTAATTACTTTTAGTTTCTTTAATGAAAAGGCTTTTGATATTTTATTATTTCCACATGTTTAAATTAAAAGGCATTTTCATATTATTTACTCCCATGTAATTTTAATTAAGATTTTGTTGAAGTAGCTTATAGATTTTACANTATCTTTTATTTAAATTCACTTGTGTTTTTAGAGTTCGTTCAATATTAATTTTATGTTATATTTAGGTTAATCTTAGTTTGTTTGGTTTCTTGGTGAATATTTAGTTTAATTATAGGATCTTAAGTGTCTTAATGTTTGTCGTTGAAAATTTTTATGTGATTAACTAAGGGTTTTCAATCTTATTAACTTTATCTTGTTGAGTTTGATATGTGAATTTTTAGTATTTCGCCGTCTTTTTTATTAATGATTTTTAAGTTGAATTTTCAAACTTTAAAATTTTAAGGTTTTTTTTTTATTATGTATTTTTTATTGAGATTATGTTTGTACTTACTTTTGATTCAATCTGATTTCATTATGTTTTTATTATCTTGTTAATTGATGATCATTTTAGTTCAAGTTTTATCAATTTTAATTTTTTTTTTAAGATTTTAAGTACAAGGATTTATAAGTTAAGAAAGATACATTTATAACTTTTAATTATGTGTCTTGTTATACTTTAATTACTTTTAGTTTCTTTAATGAATTGCAATTAGGCTTTTGATATTTTATTATTTCCACATTTTTAAATTACTCTTAAAAGGCATTTTGATATTATTTACTCACATGTAATTTTAGCTTATAGATTTTACCAAATTTTCTTCAAAGTGTTTTAGATAATTAATTGATTGTTAATACTCATATTTAGGTTGATTAAGGTTAAAAACACCTTATAACATGTGATTTTTATGATTATTTGAATAATTATAATTTTGCCTCTAAGCTCATCCTTTAGGTTTGACTTCGATTTTAACTTGACCATTTCATTTTATGTGTTAATTAGGTTTAATTATTAGGTTTTAAAGGTTTTAAAGTGTAATTTTATTTTTTTTACAAATATACCCCTCATTGATTTTTAAGTGATTATTGAGTTTTAATTGATGAAAATATAATTTTAATTCACAAGTTTACTGAGTTTTGTATCATTTTACTTTCCAGTTGAGTTTATATTGTTCTAATATTTATTAAAACTTTTATATTTATTTTTTTTCAAATAATTGCTTTTTTCATTTTAAATGATTGTCTCCGTCCTTGAAAAAAATCAAGGAATATTCCCCTGGATAGAGAGCAGAACATATTTGAATTTCATTAAATTTTTGACTTAAAATTAAATTTTTATGAGTTTTAAGTGATTTGTGTTATAATTTATTTCTAAATTAATTATTGGTTAAATTATTGAAAGTTTATTTTTATTAAACTCTCCTCACTTCAGTTAGTTGAGGGCATCTTTTTTTTTTATTTATTTAATTAGTTATGAATTTTGGAAGTTATTTAGATTTTTCTGGATTTAATTAAATTGGAAAACCCAAAATTTTCCACTTATCCGATGCGGCACCCCGTTAACCTCGGATTCGTGGAACTGTGCATGTGCCACTCCTCCGCTCACCATGCTTTTCAAGTAGGCGATATGTTGGTTCCGATCTATTTTCCGCTTTATCTCACACTCTGTCGTATGATCTAATCGTGGTCGTTCATTTCAAATACATGAAAATGGATGACCTAAGTTCATCATCCCCATGCGGATGAAGAACTGAGACTGCCCACGATCCCGTATTTCTAACCCTCTTAGCCAAAGACTAGGGGTACATGGTCATCCACATGAGCTCTCCAAAAGGAGTCAGGAAACCAATCTAAAGGGTATTAGGGTTTAGGGTATGTGAGAGAATGTAGTGTGTGTAAGTTATCCCTACCAAAACCATATCACCTAGGGTTAGTCCTAAGGTCTGGCCATCCTATGGGGGACTCCACTTGAGCTCCTTCATATTAACCCTACCTACTAAGTGCGAGAGGTTAGGACCAATATGTGGAACTTCAGGTTGAGCAAAGAATGGTTTGAAATTTCTAATTGTAAGAGTTCCTTTTCTAGTCTTCTAGGAATAGTCAATATGAAAGTCCTATGGCTATACCCTAGGCTTCTAAAGAGAAAAAACTAGACCTCAATCAAAAAATGAGGTCAATAGTGTACTGAACAAGTATACTGCACATATTGGTTTTAACCAAATTAGCCAACCATAACCAAGGATCTCTAAGTAATAATACTTAATACAGGCTAAATAATTGAACTTGAATTAGAGAGTTGAATTCAAATTGAGTTGGATTTTCCGACAGGGAATCTTAAGCAATAAATGCTTAAGACAGATTGAGTTTTAGAAAACCTAAAAAATCTCTTTGAGAAATTAAGAGAAAGAACTTAGAGATTGGCTTGGAATTTGAAATTTTACTTCTTTAATTTATTAAATTTTAAAGTGAGGACAAGCATTATAAAAAAAACTCACCAAGCATTCTACGCAAAAAAAATGTCTAAAAGAGGATTTTGATGGATCAATATGATTTAGAAAGGGAGGAATGACTAGATCAAGGAGGCATGCCCTTTACGGGGTGGGGGGGGTGAAACTTGGGTACTAGTTGAGGAATAGAGAACCCTGTC
>JXCR01074317.1:14092-39300 GCA_002079205.1 Phalaenopsis hybrid cultivar | reverse complement strand
TATTCCAGTTAAAGTTGGGATGGTTTTTCCAACCTGAGTTATAATAATTTGAATGTGGGTTATTCTACATGTTCTTTATGACATTGAATATTTCTAATGATGTTTAAGAATCTACCATTTGACATAATGAATTCTCTTCAATAATGAAAATTTGTTGAGAAAAATTCATTCCAAATTGGTCTAACTTCAATGAAATTGTAACAACTTGATTTGCTAACATAATAAATCATCAGATTCATGAATATTTGCTACTTTCTTAGGATTCATCCTCTCAAAAGGCCATTAAAAATTATTTGTAGCCATTTCTTCAATTAAAGCATAATCGTCATGAAATGGTTTTAACATCAATAAACCACCAACAATGACATCGTTAATTGATCTAAGAGATCCAACTGATATATTATAAAAAGTTTAAATTATTAACCAATCTGGTATTGCATGGTGTGGACACTTTCTTAAGAGTTCTTTAAATCTTTCCCATGCTTCATAAATAGATTCCCCTTCAAATTGATTAAAAGATGTAACATCATTTCTATGCTTCATAGTTTTTTTATGGTGGAAAATATTTAGCAAGGAATTTTTGTGCTAATTCACCTCAAGTTCTGATAGATCCAGGTGCTAAAGAATCCAACCACATCTTAGTTTTATTCCTCAGTGAGAAAGAAAGTAACCTAAGTCTTATGACATCATCTGATATGCCATTGTATTTAAATGTAGCGCACAATTCTAGAAAATTGGCAAGATATAAATTTGGATCTTCAGTTGGTGATCCCCAAAATGGATTATTTGTACCATTTGGATAATAACAGGTTTAAGCTCAAATGAATTAGCCACTATAGTAGGTTTTTGAATTCTACAAAGAAGTTTATCTACAGTAGCGTTGGCATAATCTTTTATAGGTTTAAACTCTTGATGAATTTTAGCATTTTGATCATTTTGGTTTGCCATTTCTGTAATTTTTTGGATTTTTCAAGATTTTTAATTTTTTTGGTTTTTTTATTTTTCTAACAGTTCTCTCTAATTCAGAGTCGTAGGACACTAGTCCTTCAGAACCTGAACTACACATACACTAAAATAAAATAAAATAAAACTAAATACACATAAAATAAAAAACAATAACTTAAATTTTAAATAAGACTTTCTAAAAGTAGAAATTTACTTTTAAATCAATAGATTCTTCACAATTTTCACTTCACTTCCCCTACAACGGCGTAAAAAATTTGATCCCAAAACTGCTTATATGCAATAGTATAACAATAATTCTGATTATATTTTTCACTTATAATTCCTTATTTTTCAATAAAACCAAAAACATGATCTTGAAGAAAAATAAGAATTTAACTTTTAATTTATATATTGGGATACTACGCAAGTATACGTATCGTTATCAAGTAATATAGGACTTTTTGGTTAAGACCTAAATATCGAACCCACAGGGAAGATATGCAATACATACTTTTTTGGAAACCTTATATTTTTAAAAAGACAATTATTTAAACTAAAGATGTTTTCGCAAAAAAGAAAATTTATGTATTTTTGGTAATTTTAATATTTTGACAAAAATAGAACAAACGTAAAAAGATAACTTGAGCTTTTGTAGAAGAAAAACACTAAATATGAAAATATCTTTCTCCTTATCATGAATCAGTAATAAGTATAAGAATTTTGTTGTGGAGGTATGCATATTGTGTTGTGTCAAATAGGAGCAATAATATTCTTTACCCTTACTAAAGATGCTATAAAGAACATTGGCTAATTTAAAGTATGAATAGTTTTGAAGGCTGGCTAGGTAGGGAAGATACTAGCTCTCACTCTAGAGCTCCCTCAATTCCTTCCACCTGGGGGCTAATATCTCGTATTAGAACCTAAACCAATAAACCAAGTTGGGTGCTTTAACCTGTCACCTTAAAGTTGTATAACTCTATACCCTTCAATGAATATTTCTTTCTTTATTTGCACTCAATCATATGAACTACATTTTCATTCATACAACCTCATGTGATTCTTTCCAATTATTGATTAAGACAAAACCATCCTGGTTCTTACATGTTCTCACAATAAATTTTAACATCTGGATTGGCCAAATCAAGAAGTAAATAAAGTACATGGATTTAAATCATCACAACTTCTTCCAACATTAAAGATCAATACTCTCCACAACTTCCATCCAAAACTTAATTACTTAGCATTTTAAGAAGAATGATAAAGAAAACTACCCAAAATCCATGTAGAAAATAAAACGACATATTAGTTTAAAAGTAGAAAACATTGTCAAACCAACAACAAGTCTCAATTAAAACAAAAAAAAGTCTAAAAAAAAAAAGATAAAAACTTATCTTAAGTCCTCCACCAAACTCTTGAAGTTCCTTTGAATCTCTTCTATTTTACAACACTCTCAATATAAAACTAAAATAAAAAGGATAAATATGTGGTGCCTGAAAATTTCTCCAATTAATTCCCAAATTTTATAACTTTCAAAACTTTCCCAGTACTTTCAAGACCCCTTTAAAAGTCTCAATCTTCCTTCTTTTATAATTCTCCAAAAGTTACATTGGTATCTGTTCAAAATGTGTCTTGATTCGATGTATTTCCCTAAGAGATGCATCCTTTTGCAATAATTTTCTTCTATGGAGTTGTAACCACCTATTAGGCCAATAGGTGCCTCAAAAACCTCTTCAAAATTTGAAAAAACCGAATTTACTCATCCAATAACTGCCACTGGCACTTAAGTGTGGGGCCTCTGGCGCTTAGGCACAGTTTTCTCTGTTTAACCGGCGCTTAAGGGCCGGATCCGACACTTAGGCGCCAAAACACTTTTGCACATTTTTCACGTATTTGCTCCAAATTTGATCCTTTTTCACTCCTTTAAGCAATTTTCACCTTTTTACTAGTACCTAAAAGAGAAACACAAAAATACCTTCCATTAAAGCGCAATATTTAAAAAATAGGTATAAAAATGTGTCTAAAAATACTATATATTTTAGGCGTATCACCGGGGCACTATCACAGGTCATGCCCATCTTTGGATTACTACCTCCTTGACATACCATCTGTCGGCTTGCTGTCTCCATGACATGCCCATCCTCGGGCCACTACCTCCTTGGCATATCCATCTGTCAGGTTATTGCCTCTACGACATGCCCATCTTTGAGTCACTAACTCCACGGCATACCTATCTTCAGGTCACAGCCTTAACGGTATGTCCATTACCGGGTCACTGCCTCCTCGACATACACATCTTTCGGGTTACTGCTTTCATGACATACTTATACTTCACTACTCATTGCATTTCTTGCATGTATACATGTGTGCTCCGTGTGTGCCTCTCAAGTAAGTTGTGAATCCTATTTATTGCTATCCTTTTACTTAATATATACTTATTTGTACTCGATGTCTGCTATTCGAATGGTTCCTTTTACCAAAATATTTATAAACATAAGCAAAGTCATTTGAAGTTAAATCTTAATATCCCAGGCCATGTTAATTTAATTTTAAATAAAAGATAGTTACTTAAGGACAAATAAAATTTAGTTTACTCATTTTCAAAATAAATTTTTCTTTTCCCCAACCTTAAGTTTTTAAGTGATTTTAAAAATGTTTTTAATATAAAATTTAGTAGGTGAAAGAAAACAGTAAACACATGAAAATAAAAACTGACCTGTAGAGGATTTCTGACTATGAAACTCGATTCTGGTATACTGCAGGTACTAGCTATAAAACTCCATACAAGCTTTAAAAGATTAAGTAAAACATAATACATTCTAGAGAACTTGTTGAGAATTAAAAACATAAAAACGAAAACTAAAAAAAAACTGAACTGACAAACTAAATTTAAAATACAAAAAATGCAGAAACAGTGAAAGTCTACAGTTACTATCATAGATTCAGTTCACAATACAACATAAAATTTTTTACTACAATAGTTTTTAAGTGAAAGTACATCACAATACAAACAACAAAAACAACAATAGTCAAACATAAAAAAAAAGTAAACTAGAGTCATCAAATATCAATCCTTATCTCCTTCCTCTTCATCATCTGCTTCTTCTTCTTCATCACATCATTATCTTCATCATCATCATCATGAATGAGAGTATAAAGAGTGAAAATAAGGCAAGCAGGAATGTCCACATTAAGTTCACCCCTAAAATGTCTTACAATGGCATTCCCACACTCATAATCATGCTGAACTTTCCTCTGCTAATATTCATCATTATTTGCACACCTTGCTCCTATCTCTCCCAACTGAGTTTGAATATTTACTATATCCATATGTTGAATCATCAATTGGTCCATAATACCTTCAAGGGATGTAGATCTAGAAGTAGATGCCTCTGTAAAATATGTAGACGGCCTATGCTTTCTTCCACTTCTAGAATAACAAATGATTCTACTCTATGAATCATATGCCTCCCAATCAAGCTCTGTGGCTGTAATCTCTCTTCATTTCTATGGGATTCTACTCCTGATTGTTCATGTAGTGTAAAAATCAAGACAGGGTATCCCAATCTATCAGATGTAAAACTACCAGCTATACTCTAAGCATGTTGAACTATAAGTGCACCAACATCTACTACCTTCATATTCTGAATGTAATAGTTTAGCACAACTCTGTCTTTTGTAACATTAACTAAATGATTTGTTGGCAACAATTTGGCAGAAATGAAGTGGTAGCATATTTTTGACTGAATAGTTAACATGAAAGCAAGGAAGTCAACTATCTTTTTATTCTCAATCTTTCATTCCCCTCTTCCATCAGTCAAAAAAATAATCACTTCCTCTAATGATGAATCATTCATCACAAATGCAGCGTATTCATCAAAAAATACACCCCTCAAACATTTAAAAGTATTGATCCGATCAACAGTAAATTTAACCTGCTTACCTCTCACCAAGATGTGATCATCAACAGTGAATCACAGGCTTGCATAAAATTCCCGAACCATTGGGACAATTGCTACAACAGTGAAGTAGCAGAATCTTTCCCAATTTTTGGCAAGAATCAGTCTCTCGACCTCGCCACCTGGGTTTGCAAACACCCGTTCTTGGATCATTCTTTTTGTCTCCATCTTCATATTATAGCTATGCTAGGCTTTGAAATTAATAGATTTTAATGCTTCTAATTCCTCGGATGACCTTCCCCTCTTAACTCAGGGAGCCATTTGAAAATTCTATGAAAATCCAAATATAGTCCAAATAAATTACTAAATAAAAAATCTAACTCCTCAAGCAAGGTTATTTGGTAAGAAAAATTTCTACATAAGTTTCTTTAAGAATTTTTATCAAAAATCCCAATTTTTGGATCTCCCAAAATTCATGGTGAAAATAAAAAATTTCTAAGTTAAAGTGAAGCTCTTACCAAGAGAAGAAGATAACTATAGTTTTAAGCCTTCAAATCTTTCTCTTTCTCCCACAATGATGCCCTAGACCAAGGTCTTGAGGTAGAAGATGAGTCAAGTAGTAAAAATGGAGGTTGTCTGTATGATTTCATGGTTTTTTAGGAAATATAGCGTGTTCGGACCTTTGGCGCATCATGCACCATGGCTCTGTAAATTGGCGCATCAGGGGTCAGAGCTTAAATTTTCTAGATATCTATTTTTGTGGAAATCTGCTCCATACAACCTTTTTTCAACCTCTATTTGACTCAAATAAACCTTTCTAAGCATTAATAAACATCACACTAACATATAACTTTCACAAACAACACAAAACTCACATTTATATATAAAATCTGCGCTATTACAAACTAACATTTTTCAAAACAACAAACATAAAATTCAGTGTTTTAAAGCAAACCAACATCCTAACACTGAAATATAAACATCAAAATTTAAAACATAAACATAGATAGTGTTCATTAGAAAGGAAATTCAATCCAACACAACAAACTAAAAACAATGAGTACTACATAAAACAATCCGTGCATAAATTAAGATCAAACATCATCTTCACTATCGTCCTCCTAAAAATCTCCCATTGATTGATAGTGCACATACAGATTGTAGAAGGGTCAAAATAGAAATTCATCAGTTGAATTTGTCTCCTCAATCCAAGCATGTTTCTTTAACATACGTACTTTTCCATCTTCACTACGCACTGTATGTTCAAAATGTTCCTTCAGTCATCAATCCAGATGATCCAGCATTTCATTTACTTTTCGATCTAACCAATTGAATTGTTAAAATGTGTTGAGAAATATATGTTCTCAAAAGGGGATATGATTTCTACAACAAAGGGAGAATCACATTTGATTTCATGAAAGAGTATATCATCCATGGGATTAGGTGCAAATAAATAGGGAAATATACTTTGTTAGATGTAGAATTGGAAGATTTAAAGGTGATAGATTAGAATCTTAATTTACTTCAGTTGATTGGAAACTAATGCAATAATGTTAGCCTTTTAGGTGAGGGAGTAGTGGGAGCTCTGGAGTGAAAACTGGTACCCTTCCAGCCTAACCAGAAAATTCAGGACCAAACTCTGGATTATTCAATGTTCTTTATAGTTCTTGGGAGAGGGTAGAGAATGGGATTGCTCTTATTTGGCACAAAATATTTTTTAAATATATTTTTTAAATGATTTCAATTTCTTCACAAGCCATATTTTCATTATAAAGGGGAAGGAATGTTTTCTAATACTTAAACTTTTCATCAACAAAAACCTTTATTTTATTTCAGCAATTTACTTTTTAAAGTTTCACATCTAGTTTAATTTACTTGTTATAGTCGTACAACTGCATATTTAGTAACATTTCGCTTAAGTAGTTTAACTTCAAACTTTGTACTTTAAATTTTTTTTATTTTTAGTTTATAATAGAATATAAATAGCTAGCTTATATATATTTCCAGCTTCCCTATGAGATCAATATCGAGGACTCTATTAAAGCCCTGTATTACTTGAATGATACGTATACTTGTGTTATATGTAAAAAGGAATTGTGACTTTAGAAGAGGTTTTAAGGATAAATTATTTTCATTGAAGTTACATTATTGTTTGGGTTACATTGCATCATTATTATTAATTTAATATCAATTTTTTTCTCAAATCCCAGATCAAGTTTTTGGTGCCGTAGCCAATGAAGTAACAGAAAATATTTGTTATTTTATTTTAAAATACAATAAAAAAAAGTATTTGTAGTTTAGTTTGAAAATCTTCTTATTTAAGTGTATTGCTTATTTTTAATTACTTGTTTTATTTTGTTTATGCGTAGTATAAGATCTGAAAACTTAGTAACTTACGATTCTGAATTAGAAAGAATTGTTAGAAAAATTTGAAAACAACAAAAAAAGAAAAATAATTTTAGAATAATAGCTTGCAACTCAAGTAATGCTGCAAATAAAAATTAAACCATAAGAGACCTTTAAGGGTTTATGCTAATCCTACAGCAGATGAAATTCATTTGAGTATACAAAAACCTTGTTGTAGCTGCCAATTATTTTGAGCTTACATCTGCTATTATCCAAATGATACAAAACAATCAGTTTGGAGGAACACCAAATGAAGATCCAAATTTACACTTTGCTAGTTTTCTAGAATTGTGTGCTACAATTAAATATGATGGAGTGTCGAATGATGCTGTTAGACTTAGACTTTTCCTTTTTCACTGAGGGATAAAGCTAAGATGTGGTTAAAGTGACTAGCACCTGGATCTATCAGAACTTGGGGAGACTTATCACAAAATTCTTATCTAAATATTTCCCACCTTCAAAAACTGCTAAGTTTAAAAATGATATTACATCTTTTTGTCAATTTGAAGGGGAATCAATTTATGAAGCCAGAGAAAGATTTAAAGATCTCCTTAGGAAGTGTCCACACCATGCATTGCTAGATTGGTTAATAATTCAAAATGTTGCTGGTGGATCATTAATGTCAAAACCATTCAATGAAGCATATTAATTAATTGAAGAGATGGCTATTAATAATTTTCAATGGCCCTCAGAAAGAGTAAATCCAAGAAGAGTAGCTAGTACTCATGATTCTGATGCAATATCTATATTAGTTGCTCAAATAGCTACTATATCAAAGATGATAGATCAATATGGAATAATTATTCTCAAACAACACCTGTGCTTAAGGAGAACTCATTTGGACAAATGAAAGAATCTCAATCTTCTTCTGAGACTTTGTTGACCTCACTTTTGATTGAGGTCTAGAAATTTCTTTAGTAGCCTAGGTCTAGCCATAGGACTTTCATACTGACTAGTCTTAGAAAACTAGAAAAGGTACCCTCACCATTAGAAATTCCAAACTTTTACTCACTCAACTTGAAGTTCCACATATTGGTCCTAACCTCTAGCACTTAATAGGTAAGATCATTATGAGGGAACTCAAGGAGAGTTCCTATAGGGCTACTTGACCTAGGATTGACCCTGGGTGTTGATTTGGAGCTAAGGTAGACAATACCCTGACTAAGACCAATACATAAGGACCCAAAATGGGGATTTCATTGATCCATGGTTCATTTAGATTGGGTATCTATCCAATTCTACTTGAAATGCTCATCTTTGGTCTTTTGCCCCAGACACCCCCAAGTTACCTAACTGCCCTTGAGACCCCAATTTTGGCTAAATGACCAAATCACATCAATTGGACTTATAACCATGCCAATTGGCCCAAAGAAATGTTGTATTTGCTTCATAGCAATAATTTACATAAAATTTGATCATAAATTTACATTGGTAAAACCTTTTGATCATCTAATTTGGTTTAAATCCAAAACCCCAAATTAACCCCAATATTGGCTAACAACCCAAATCTCAACAATTGAATGCCCTAAACCTTAAATTGGCATCCAATTTTTGTTGAAAATCCTTTGTGAGGTCGTTTGTGACCAAACACAACAATCAATTTGGACTTAGCCCATGGCTAGCCCAAGTTTGACCCAAACTTAGCCCAAATTCTTAAAATGGGTCAAAAATAAAAAATCCACCAAATTGATTAACCAATTGACCTCAAAATGACTTTCACCCTTCATGAAAGTTGTTTCTCATGGTCTCTTACACCAAATGCTATATTTAATTGGGCCAATTGACATGTCTAACCTAGTCCAAACACAAGATTTGGTCATATGCACCTTCTTGGACTTATGGTCAAATCCAAACCAATTGAGCTTGGTATGGTCAAATGAGCATTACCTTAACTCATACTAGACTCTAGAGTTGAGTTTAAAACCAGCCGCCAACCCATGGTTAAGCTTGACATTTATCTCATGGGTAAAATTTTTTTTTAATTTTTAAAGGGATAAAGAGAAGGTTAAATCAAAGTACTTTCTATACCACATGTCAATACTCTATGGTGTCATTTTTACTGCTGATTATAAGCTTTAACCATGACCCAACCATTGGTTAACCACTTTGACCCAAGCTAAAGCCCAAAACCGTGAGCTCCTACATGGCCAACCCAAATTCATGCCAAGAAACCACCTCAGCCCAAATTGAGCTGAGAGCTCCTCTGCTTAACACCTAAGCAGTAGGGCTAACCCCTCAATTGGCCAGCCAAGCTTCCCCTTGGCCAATTTCTATAAAATGCCCCCCACGACCATGAATAGTGTGGTCAAAAAATTTTTCACCAAGGCCTCCCAAACTCCTCAGAGAGCTTCTCTAGGAGTCCCTTAGCACATTACAATCCATTTCCCTCTCCCAATTCCACCACAGAAATCCAATTTTGAGTTTGAATTCATGCCCGAAACTAGGACAAATTTCAATCCGAACCTACACAGCACCAAACTTCAAAAAGATTGGCTCTACACCTTCACAACAGTGAAGGAAGCCAAACCCCCATCAATTCCCCCTCTCAAAAAGCCTCTACCATAGCTCTCAACCAACACCCAAAATTGGCTGTGGTCGAAATCATATATAGGCCTTACATCAGAGCCAAAGGCTTCATCCCAAAGCTCTTTGGGACCCAACGAAGGTGTGAAGAATCTCTGATTGACGCCAAACCTCTCGGAGTAAAGGTATAACANCTTTATTTATATGTGTTTAATCTCTATATTTTTTTTTAACCAAAAAATCAGTCACGTGAAGTATTATATAAACAATTTAGGGGTTTTAACAGGCATATCATGGAAAAAATCTTTATTTATGTATTTAGCACCTGAACCATATGCATATACCATACATGTCATCTGAATGAAACAAGAACAGGGGCGGACCCAAGAAGGTTGTGGGGCAATTTGCTTTTTTATCTCTTCTGAAGTATCAGTTTTACCCTCTTGAAATATTAAAAAAAAAATGCTTATTGTCATAGTCTCAAGCTCGCCTCCATGGATCCCACCTGTCAATCAAGAGAGATGCATGACCTTCCTCTAAATGATGTTGGATCACTTTCCATATTACGAGCCACAAGAGATCAACTGTGAGCTGTTGTTGACAACCGATGAAGCTGAAGAAGATGTTGGAAGAGTAGAGGACATCACACATCAACCCATTTTAACTATTATCATCATTCTCACGGTGCAGATAGTGGCTCTTTCTTGGTCTACAAATTCTAACTTTCAGAGGACACATGTGGATTGTTTCTTAAAAGAGTTCCATAACTTTGATATCATAGGAAGTACAAGGACTTGAAAATTAATTTAGTTTGGTCGGGGAAAAGAAGTGACCAAAGGAGATTGATTGATATGCGATATAATGATACTTCTCTATAGAATAGTTTGCACATTTGCACCTAAAAAAATCCTTATCTATGGCTCTAATTAAGATGTGTGAGACTATTGAAACCAATTTGGGATTCATAGAGGTTGAGGAATATTCTTGGAAGCAGCCTTGAAGTTTGGTGATTGAATGAGGATTGCTCAATTCCCAAAAGCATATCTCGCTTCTAAAGTTTTGTTTCTTTGTGATTGCCATTGTTTCCTAGATTGTTTTATATGGTTATGCAATTTGATGTTTAATTAACTCTATGTTGTAAGTTTCATTGTGATATCGGAGGTTTCATGTTGAATGCAATGATGTTTACTATGTTGTTCTATCTATTGAAGTGTTGTGTTGGAACTATTTTTCTTTCATAAGGATGTGAGGTGTGTTTTGTTGGAAGTAAAATTGTGAGCATGGATTATGTTCTATAGTACCAAATTATGCAAGGCTTCAAATTCATTAAGGAAGTTGACTCAATTCCTATATCTAAATTGTGGACATTAAAAGGTGTTATTCACATGGATACCTTGTTTATGAACAAATCAATTATTAGAAATACTCAAATATCTTGCGGCTTCGTGGTCCTTCCTTTTTCATGCATGTTGCCATTAAATTCTGATGTATTTAATTATCTAACATCTAAACTTCAATTTTTACGTATATGTAACTTTACATTTGCATGAAAAGGTGTATCTATATTTTATGTAATATGAAAGATTTTGGTGGCATAAATGTAAAAACTTTAGGTGTTAACTATGTGAATTCATGGGAATTGGGCAGTATGATATAAAATTCCCAATAAAAAAAAAGAAATTCTGGTGTTCCTTTATCAAATTATATGTATGTGTGTGTGTGATTTCTCTTGTCTATGTCATAAGGGGGTGAACTCCTCTTTCATGAAAATACAAGCATCCGTGTATATAATATNCCATTCTAGTCCCTTATATTTCAATCATCCAAAAGAACTTGATATAATCAATATTACCCCTTTACCCTTTTTCATCAACCTTAAAATTAAAATAAGGCATTAAGAATCCAAAATTGTCATTTTGCCCCTAGTGCTCCTCACTTCATAACTCGTCAAATATAACTCAAATGACTTTGAAATTTTTAGAGTACCCCTCACATTGGTCAATTAAAATATCAGAGGAGAAAATGTGATTTTTAAAAAAATTATTTAAATTAAATAATTATTTTTAACTTAAAAATAGGATTTTCAATATTAATTTTTTTAGTTAATCAAATTTAAGTTTTTTTTTCATGAAAAAATTATCAGATGTTTACCTAGGAAAGATGACCACTTAAACAAAATTTCATGATTTTTTAAATTAAATTTTAATTATTGTAATTATTTATTGGTTTTAATGATTTAATTAAATGGAAAATATGTTTTAATTTCAAAAACAATTTTTTATATTTTTATTAATTCTGCCTAAGTTCAAAGAACTTAAAGAAATAAACTTTTCATTTTTGTGAATTTTAATTAATTTATTATAATTATTTTAATGGAAAATTAGAAAAAAATACATTTTTAGCCTTTAGAAAATTATAATTAACTTAGAAAAATTAGGAAAAATATTCTAATGAGTCCCAAGTGATCAGTAAGGAATTAGAAACATTTCAGACTATTTTGATATCTTGGTAATTTTGAAATTATTTTTAATTCAAAACTAAGCTAAAAAATAAAGTATTTACTTTAATACAAATTTTATTTTTCCTAAATGTTCCCAATCACAAGAAACTTAGAAAATCTCTTTTCATAATTTTCCTAATTATATTTAATTTAATAGAATTATTTCAATACAAAAATGCCATTTTTAATTAGAAAATCAAGTTTAACGATAAATATACTCCAAATTGATTCCAAATTTTTATAGTGAGTTAATGTAATTATTACTTACAATATTGAATTGATTTTATTAAATTTCGAATAATATTTTATTTAATTATCTTATTATAAGTCTTAGAAATTTAATTAATTATAGAAATACACAAAATTACTTAAATCCTCTTTATATTTTTCCTAGGACTTTCTAACCAGAGGAAACTAACCAAAATTAATCCCATAATTTTATGATTTATATTTTAGTTTATAAAATTATTTTAACAAAAATAGGCAACTAGGCTTAAAAATTAGGTTTTTAATGCTAGAGATGCTCTTTGACCTTAGAAAAATTAGAGAATATTTCTATTAATAGGAGGAATCATCCCCTAAAATTGCAATNTTAACAAAAATAGGCAACTAGGCTTAAAAATTAGGTTTTTAATGCTAGAGATGCTCTTTGACCTTAGAAAAAATAGAGAATATTTCTATTAATAGGAGGAATCATCCCCTAAAATTGCAAGTCATGGTGATTATTATTTAGCTAATTAAAATTAGAACATTACAGAGAGTGTTTATTCAATTAAAAATAAAATATAAGTCAAATAAATTTAATTTTGTTTCATGTTGTTCCCTTCTGTTCACTAAGCAAAAGAGCATTTTTTATTTTTTTTATAATTTTTATGCACAAAGATATGGATTTTCTAAGTTCTGAAATTAATTTAAATAAAAAAAACATGATTTTCCTACTTAATACAGTAAGCCGCCACCTCAACCTACGACGCTCCGAGCTTTTAACGCGTCGCCGCGTTACTAGATGCCGTCATCCACCTCAGTTGCCACACGACCCACTGTTCTTATTTCATCTCCTCATTTGGCGCAATCCCAGCTGTCCAACTAAAACCCGCGTGATCCAACGACTCTCCGTCATTGCCCCTAATTGTCTTAACCCGAGAATCGTCCACGCTAAAACCATTAGTTCTCAATACTCAACCAAATCACATGGGGTTTGTTCCTACACCTTCTTCTACTCAAGACTAACACGTCTATACAGTTACATACTTTTGAAAAAAAATTCTCTTAACAAATNCACTGAGCAAAAGAGCATTTTTTATTTTTTTTATAATTTTTATGCACAAAGATATGGATTTTCTAAGTTCTGGAATTAATTTAAATAAAAAAACATGATTTTTCTACTTAATACAGTAAGCCGCCACCTCAACCTACGACGCTCCGAGCTTTCCACGCGCCGCCGCTTTACTAGATGCCATCATCCACCTCAGTTGCCACACGACCCACTGTTCTTATTTCATCTCCTCATTTGGCGCAATCCCAGCTGTCCAACCAAAACCCGCGTGATCCAACGACTCTCCGTCATTGCCCCTGATTGTCTTAACCCGAGAATCGTCCACACTAAAACCATTAGTTCTCAATCTCAACCAAATCACATGGGGTTTGTTCCTACACCTTCTTCTACTCAAGACGAACACATCCATACAGTTACATACTTTTGAAAAAAAAATTCTCTTAACAAAAGGCCAAATCAAGCCAAAAATTATGGTTTATGGTATATACCTAAGTCTGAGAGGAGAGGCATCAATTATATGCTTGTGGAAGCTTCAGTAGCATCCAAAAAACCTCCTTGAGGTTTTAGTTTGCTCATATATAATTTCCAATTAAGATTTCAATCAAAGGGTGGCGCGACCTCGGTCTATAGGTGGGTTAGAGGGCTCAAAAGATGGGGCTTTTGATGTAGAACTTCCTCGTTTTGCCCAAGGAAGCTTTTAGGACAAGATATTTGAAGGTTTATGGAGTGTGGTTGAAGATAAGAAAAAGTCTTAATTTTTGAACTCAAAATTGAGCTCTAGCAGGGGCTTTCAGTGGGGGAAAATATTGGGAATATGCTTAGAAGGCCTTGGAAGGGCTCTGGAAGCAATTTGGCAGAGCCTCCCTTAGAAAATTGGTGATCTCTTTCTTGGCCATGGGAGTTGGTGTTTAAATAGACAAGGCTATTGTGGCTACTGGGGCTGGCCAGAGGGTGAAATTAATTGCTTAGGTGGAGGGCTGAGTGACACCAATGACTAATGGGGATGCATGAACTCAGGAANTTTAGATTAGTGAAATTTAATTGACCTCCAAATTATAATAATTAAGGAAAATTATAATTATAACTTTATTTTAAAAGAGTGAGAAATTGGTTTCTACCATATTACTTCCTTATATTTCAGTCATCCAAAAGAACTTGATATAATTAATACTGCCCCTTTACCCTTTTTAATCAACCTTAAAATTAAAATAAGGCATTAAGAATCCAAAATTGTCATTTTGCCCCTAATGCTCCTCGCTTCATAACTCATCAAATATAACCTAAATGACTTAGAAATTTTTAGAGTACCACTCACATTGGTCAATTAAAATATCAGAGAAGAAAATGTGATTTTTAAAAAAATTATTTAAATTGAATAATTATTTTTAACTTAAAAATAGGATTTTCAATATTAATTTTTGTAGTTAATCAAAGTCAAGTTTTTTTTTCATGAAAAAAATATTGGAGGTTTACCTAGGTAAGAGGACCACTTGAACAAAATTTCATGGTTTTTAAAATTACATTTTGATTATTGTAATTATTTATTGGTTTTCGTGATTTAATTAAATAAAAAATATGTTTTAATTTCAAAAACTAATTTTTATATTTTTATTAATTCTCCGTAAGTCCAAAGAACTTAAAGAAATAAACTTTTCATTTTTGTGAATTTTAATTTATTTATTATAATTATTTTAATAGAAAATTAGAAAAAATAGATTTTTTAGCCTTTATAAAAGTATAATTAACTTAGAAAAATTAAGAAAAATATTCTAATGAGTCTCAAGTGATCACTGAGGAATTAGAAATATTTCAAACTATTTTTATGTTTTCGCAATTTTTTAATTATTTTTAATTCAAAATTAAGCTAAAAAAGAAAGTATTTACTTTAATAGAAATTTAATTTTTCCTAAATGTTCCCAATCAAAAGAAACTTAGAAGATCACTTTTCATAATTTTCCTAATTATATTAATTTAATAGAATTATTTCAATATAACAATGTCTTTTTTACTTAGGAAATCAACTTTAACGATAAATATACTCCAAATTGATTCCAAATTTTTGTAGTGAGTTAATGTAATTATTACTTACAATGTGGAATTGATTTTATTAAAATTTGAATAATATTTTATTTAATTATCTTATTATAAGTCTTAGACATTTAATTAATTTTAGAAATACCCAAAATTACTTAAATCCACTTTATATTTTTCCTAGGACTTTCTACCCAGAGAAAATTAACCAAAATTAATCCCATAATTTTATGATTTATATTATAGTTTATAAAATTATTTTAAACAAAAATAGACAACTAGGCATAAAAATTAGGGTTTTAATGCTAGAGATGCTCATTGACTTTGGAAAAATTAGAGAATATTCCTATTAATAGGAGTAATCACCCGTAAATTTGCAAGTCATGGTGAATATTATTTAGCTAATTAAAATTAGAACATTGCAGAGAGTATTTATTCAATTAAAAAAAAAATATAAGTCAAATAAATTTAATTTTGTTTCATATTGTTCTCCTCTATTCACTGAGCAATAGAACATTTTTTATTTTATTTTGATAATTTTTCTGCACAAAGATATGGATTTTCTAAGTTCTGGAATTAATTTTTAAAAAAAAAACATGATTTTCCTACTTAATACAGTCATCCGCCACCTCAACCTACGACGCTCTGAGCTTTCCATGCATTGCCGTGTTACTAGCCGTCGTCATCCACCTCAGCTGTCACACGACTTACTGTTCTTGTTTCATCTCCTCATTTGGCGCAATCCCAGCTGTCCAACCAAAACCCGCGTGATCCAACGACTCTCCTTCATTTTCCCTGATTGTCTTAACCCGAGAACCGTCCACACTAAAACCATTAGTTCTCTCTCAATACTCAACCAAATCACATGGGGTTTGTTCCTACACCTTCTACTCAAGATGAACACTACTATATAGTTACATACTTTTGAAATAAAAATCTCTTAACAAAATGCCAAATTGAGCAAAAAATTAAGGCTTATGGTATATACCTAAGTCTGAGAGGGGAGGCATCAATTATATGCTTGTGGAAGCTTTAGTAAGGTCCAACAAACCTCCTCGAAGTGTTAGTTTACTCAGATACAATTTCTAATTAAGATATTGATCAAAGAGTGGTGTGACCTCAGTCTATAGGTTGGTTAGAGGGCTCAATAGATAGGGGTTTTGATGTAGAACTTCCTCATTTTGCCCGAGGAAGCTTTAAGGACAAGACATTTGAAGGTATATGGAGTGTGGTTGAAGATCAGAAAAATTCTTAATTTTTGAACTCAAAATTGAGCTCTAGCAGGGGATTTCAGAGGGGGAAAATATTAGGAATATGTTTAGAAGGCCTTCGAAGGGCTCTGGAAACAATTTGGCAGAGTCTCCCCTAGAAAATTGGCAATCACTTTTCTTGGCCATGGGAGTTGGTATTTAAATAGACAAGGCTACTGTGGCTACTGGGCTAGCCAGAGCATGGAATTAATTGCTTAGGTGGAGGGCTGAGTGACACCAATGACTAATGGGGATGCGCCAACTCAGGGAGTTCAAATTTAGAGTTCAAAGCTTGGGCTGGCTCTCAGTATTGGTATTTTACAGCCAACAGGCCGACCGACCAGACTAGGGCTGGTTGCTAGAGTGATCAGGGGAGCTAGAGAAAGCTTAATGATGATTACCACAGAGTTTTGATGGCTGATGGAAAATATATTTGGGTTTAGCCAAGTATGGGGAAAGATCCCCTACATCAATGGACCATTTACTCATGGCACATGTAGGGTGGGCTAGGTGGATCTAGCCTGGTCCTTAGGGTCCAAAGGCTAACTGTGGTGACCATGGCTTGGTCAATTTGAATGGGTTTCGTTCAATTCAAGGCTTGGGTTCAAAATCATGTCATGAGCTTGAATTTGAGTTTTGTTTTAGATAGTCATTGAGTTTGGCTTAATTGATTGATCAAATTGGCTTGGATAATTGTTATGAGGAGTTTTAAAAAGGAATTGGGTGATTTTGAATTGATTTGGGAGTTCAATTGAGTGGAATTTGGCCCATGACCAATTTGGGGGCATTTGTGTTAGACTTGGGATTAGATTGGGCTAGGGTTTAGGTTAGGCTCAATTGATGGTTCAAATTGATCCAAGGTTTCATAATGAAGAGCTTTGGATATTAATTGGGTAGAAAATTTGGAGTTATGAGGTTTAACTTGATGTAATTTTGACTTAAGTGCAAATTTGGGGATTTTGGCCCAAATTGGATTTGGGTGAGGTTTAAGGCTAGGCTAGGGCCAATTGAAAGTTCAATTCAGTCTAAAGTAATGTTATAAGGAATTTGGAATTCAAAATTGGGGAAATTAGATAGGTTAGGGTGTTCAATTTGGGGAAATTGGGTATATGGTCAAATCAGGCATTTTGGTTGGGCTTGGAATTTAGGTTTGAAATTGGATTCAATTGAGCTTCAATTTAATTTCAATCAAGCTTAGACATGATGAATTTGAGATTAGAATTGAAATTTGGTGAGATTGAAGTCAATTTGGTGGAAAGTAGGGTTGAATTGGATAATTTGGGCCTTTAAAGGGCATAATTGGGATTTTGGTCAAAATGATCAAATTGGTCTCGATGGACTGGTTCAAATTGATTCTGGGGACAATTGAAGTGATTTTGAAGATTTTGGGGTTTTTTGGAATTTTTGGGGTATAAAGGGCATTTTGGTAATTTTGGCAATTTTGGGGATTTTGAAAATTTTGAGGCATTTTAGTAAATTTGAGTGATTTGAATGCTTTGAAATGATATTTGAAGAGATTTTGAGAATCTGTGAAATTTTGAGGATTTTAGGCTTTCAATGGTAATTTGGTGATTAGGGGCAAAAGGCTAAAATTGGGTATTTAGAAAAAATTGGGATTCAATAGGATATCAATCATGAAATTAACCTTCATGAGCGATGAGACCAAGGGAAACCCCACTTTGGATCCTTCATGTGCTGGTCTTAGCCAAACCCTAGCTTAGGGCTAATGGTTTAGGGGGTCATCTGATGTGGGTAGATTTAGTGTGTAAATTTTGCAAATATTTTTCAATATTACAAAATACACACGGTAGATATAACAATAAATATGCAATATAATTTCAAGAAAAAATACCTTTTATGAAAATAGTTTATGTTTAAAACTCTTTTTAAACTGCCAAATCTTCTTCAAAATCAACACAAGTATACATATCACTTAAGTAATAAAGGGCTCTAATGGAGTCCTAGATATCAATCCCAAAGGGAAGTTGGAAAAACCTTTAAGTAAATTCTTAAAATTATCTAAAAATTTAAAATAAAAAAATAAAAGTAAAGTGTGAAGTTTGAATATTAACTACTTAGGTGAATGCTATATAAAATGCAGTTGAAAGACAAAGTTAACTAATTAAAAACTAAACTTTCAAAAGTAAAATTACAAGAACTAAACAAAGTTTTTGTTGATGGAAGATTCAAATTTATGAAAGCATCATTCCCCATTAGAATGAGTATATGGATTGTGAAGAAGTTAAAATCATTTGAATATATATATATAAAAACTGTTTTGTGCCAAAGAGGAGCAATCCTATTCGTTACCCTCTTCCAAGTATTATAAAGAACATTGAATAAACCAGAGTTTGGTCCTTAATTCTGTGGTTAGGTTGGGAGGATACCGGCGACACTCTAAAGCTCCCACTACTACCTCCCTTGAGGGCTAACAATCTCGCATTAGTTTCTAATCACTGGACCAAATTAGAGATTTTAATCTGTCACTTTAAAATCTCTAATTCTTCATCCAACAAAGTATATTTTCCTATTTATTTGCACTCAATTCCATGGATGAAATACTCTCCCATAAAATCAAATGTGATTGTCTCCCTATTGTAGAAATCATAGCGCTTTTCAGAACATATGTTTCTCAACATGTTTTAAGATTTTAATTAGCCATATCAAAAAGTAAATGAAGATCGAAGTTCAAATCATCACAAATTATTGACATTTAAAACCATAGAAGACAAAATCAATTCTTCACAAAATCATATCTCAAAGTAGGGAGAAGGATAAAGAACACTACTCAGAATTCAAGAGATGGACACGAAAAAACACGGATTTAATGTATTAAAACAAGTTTATAAAATAAAAGAAATAAAAGACGCAGCTTATCTCACAATCTTTCCCAAGCAAATCGCTAGAAGTACTCTCCAAGCCTTTCTTTCCTTACAAGCACACTCAATTCTCTCTTAGAAGTGTAATGAAGAAGAATTTTGTCACCTTCCCTCTCCTCTTACAACCTTAGAAGAAAATCTCTTCCTCTTCTCTCCATGCCTTTCATGCCACCCCCACTTTCTTGTCCTTTTCGCCCCCCTAAAACTCCTTGAATTTTTCCTCTTTTATTTTGGGCAGCCTATTTTCAAAACCTCTAAAATTTTGTCCAAAAGTCAAATCTTTTAAATTCAAAAGATGTGTCATTT
This sequence comes from Phalaenopsis hybrid cultivar, assembly GCA_002079205.1. NCBI lineage: Eukaryota > Viridiplantae > Streptophyta > Magnoliopsida > Asparagales > Orchidaceae > Phalaenopsis > Phalaenopsis hybrid cultivar. The sequence goes on along the minus strand of JXCR01074317.1, from coordinate 19,288 downwards.
GATCCAAAAGACAAATCCCTTCATAAAAGAACCTTACAAAATTCCTGGATGCATTGAATTACTCAAATAGGTGTGTAGAACAAGTGTCCTTTTGAAAATTCACGCAAAATTTGTCTCGAACCTCCTTAATTTGCAAAAAGTCGTCTCTAGCGCTTCATGTGCCAAGACTCTGTCAAACGAATTTAAAAATTCACTGTTTTGGCTCCAATTTCATCCCTTTTGCCATTTTACCTAAAAAAGATATACCTGCAACAAAAACATGAAAGTACATTCCTTTAAAGTGTAATATCACAAAAAATAAGCATAAAATATGTACTTAAAATAGTATATTATTTTGACGTATCAAAATCCCCAAAACTTAAATGTTACTTGTCTTCAAGTGACACTTTTAGTACATAAAAGCTTATGACATAGGATATATATTTACTTACAACTTCTATACTCTAGTTTAATTAATAGAATAATAATAATTATGAAAAACCTTTAATAACTTATATTCAAATTCTTGTTTAGGAATACTTACTAATCAAATTTAAGATTTCTGAATCACTATTTATTTCAAGAAAAAATGCAATAGGACATTTAAAATATTCATATGAAAAAGAACTTCATGAAGACTTTACTAGGAATGCTACTAATACTCCAATACAAGTTTAGAAAATTTAATAAGCTCCTTCCTTAAGTTGATTCAAGTGAAGCCAATTTTTGATTAGGCGTCTCCTCAAGCTTCTTCTCACTTATTTTTTTTCTTTTCTTTTTCTTTTTTTCTTTTTCTCTTTTTCTCAAGTGAGGAATACTATATCTCGATAGTCTTTAGAAGTTTTGAACTTCACTATCCTCTTCTTAAAGTCAGAAATCCATACTTTTCTTCACTTTATAAATTCATATTAGTTTATGATTTTTTGTATAGTCTCATTCTTTTCTTCTTACATAAAACTCTAAAATTCTTAATACTTAAAAAATACAACTTTCTTTATTTTAAATAGAAAATCATAGTCTCATACTATCATACCAAATATCTTTATCTTTAGAATTGACCTTCATTATTAAAAGTATTTTACCTAATATTTATAAACATAAGTATAGTCATTTAAAGTTAAATCTTAATGTCCTCAGGTTAAGTTAAATTAATTTTAAAAATATGGTTAATTGAGGACAAATAAAATTTAGTTTACTTCTTTTCAAAAGAAATTTTTCTTCCCCCCAAACTTAAGTTCTTAAGTAATTTTAAAAATGTTTTTGTACAAAATTTTTCTGGGNACCAGTGATATCTATTTCTGTACCAAATAAAATACTGCTCTCTGATAAGAAAGAGACTGTACAAAACGGACGTGATGTGTTGAGCGATGTATACTCTTTCTTGAGTAGATATTCAGTTCTTTGGCCTGCAGGTTGAAGGAAGAGGCCACGATGCTTCGGTTGTTCAGACTTTCTCCATTGTGAAGTTTGATTATTTTATCTGGATTTACCTTTGTGCTTCCCCCCAAATTTCTCAAATTATTCCTTCTGTGCGTTAATGGCCTGGTCCGCACTGATTCGAGCCTTAACGTGGTGGTTGAGGTTAGCATAAGAATGAACTGTCTCCCACATCAGTGATGTGGGCGGAGCCCCCCAAGGAAGACCTATTTTAGTAATTCTGGATCTACTTTTGGAATTTAACGTCCTTCAATAAAAAACTGGCAAAAGTAATCTTTGAGCGACTCTCCTTTACTTTGGCAAATTCTTGAGAGATGGGATGAGTCATTGATGATTAGTCGATTTGCGATGAACTGCTCCCAAAATAGTTTGGCAAGCCCATTAAAGGTGTTTACAGTGCCCCTTAGCATAGAGTAGAATCAGATTCAAGCTTATCCTTTAAGAGTAGTCGAGAAAACCTAACACAGAAGCACATCAGAGGCACGCTGAATGTTCATGATATATCGATAATGATCAATAAGTTTGTAGGAGTTGGTTACCCCTTCAAACATGTTGATGTTTGAATGCTTAAAACCTGTTGGGATGGGGTGTTGGAGCACTGCATCCGCTAAGAGAGAGAATTCACATATGTGAGGAAGCGATCCTTTTTCTCTAGAGGGAACTCTTTTCAAACAAGGCGTCATAATTTTTTATAAATGACATCATCTGGAATGGCGACAAAACATGGTTGTACTAGGTGAGATGGATGAACTTGAGGTGTCTAGGAGTTTAACATCACGACCTGACAGGGGAAGTGTCCAAGTAGCATGTTTCTTGTAAGTCGCATATTTAATGGTAAACGAATTTCATTCATCGGTGTGGAAAGCTGTTGTTGGGTCCCATGTAGGAGTTGTAGAATCTTTAATTGAGACTCCTCCATTCTACGCATTTGTTCTTCCATAGAAGGACCCAAAACCCCCTCGTTCGCGGGATAACGTCTTCTAAGTCGAGAAGATGAAGATACATGCCGCCCTTAACTTCATCAATGTTCTCTGGACCGATGGGTGTTGGAGAGAGCGGCTCTGTTGTCTTGAATATTATGTTTGGTGACCATGTAGTAAATCGAGCAAGTACTTTAGTGGAGCAATTGAGAATTTCTCACTGACAACACCAAACTGATGCATGCTAGAAAATTTGTAGCGGTAGAGTAACAGATTATCGTCTTAGCGTTGTACGAGAATTCAACACACACACAGATGAAAGAGAAACAAGCAGTGCGGCTCTATAATTTTTAACATGGAAAACCCGTAAAGGGGAAAACAACATGGTCAAAAAATTCACTATTGATAGATGATTACATAAATCACTTGTCCCACACACGGGAAAAGGTAAATATATTTTTTCAGTTTACAACGTCGATTGTCGGCATCTAGTTAGTGGTAATTAACGATGGTTGACATAGGTCAACGAAGGAGGGAGGTGGTCGACAGAGGTCTGTGGTGGTCGACGATGGTAGGCGGTGGTTGACAAAAGTTGTCAATGGTCGAGAGTGGTTGACGGTAGTCGACGAAGGTCGATGACGGTAGACGTTGATCGACAACAACCAGTGATGGTCGATGGCGGTCAGTGGTGATGTTGAGCTACAACTCCTCCTCATGGCCTCAGATTCTTTCTCTAGACTTCAGCTCCCCCTTGCTCATGAGAGGAGAGAGGTCTAGTTATAGTATTATGAGTGCAATTAATGCAGAAATATGAATCATTTTGATTGGATGATTCGAAGAGCATATCTCAATCAAACGAAGATTAATGGACATTTAGGTGCTTAATGATGTCAAAATTTAGTGATATTGGCCTCGTTGAATTCATCTTGTCGAGACGCTCAATTTGATTATAAATTTGTCAGATTTGCCATATGTTTAACCTTTCAAATGTGTCTGAAAATTTTTCAAGAATAGTTTAATGACTTGATCTGGGCTTGATTTAAGCTGGATTAGACTAGTTTTTATATCATTGGGTCTGTCTTATCGAGCCGGTCAGTTTGACTATAAGTTTGCAAAATTTAGTGCTCTGGATGACTCTAAGTTGACGTTTGAATGTTTCTTAAAAAAAATATTATCTCGAAATCCGTGTCATCTTTCAAATTCGTGTCAGACAATGAAAATTAGTTGGTGGCCTATCAAGTGCTTGAATTTAGGTTATGATCAAAATTAATTCTGCAAAATAATTTATCTTGAATGGGAGNCATAAAATGACTTTTGAATTTAGGGGTATAATTTTGGAAATCAATGATTTCACACCCTTTTTTGATAATANTTTAGGCTTAATCAAAATGGGAAATGGGTAATTTCTAATATTAATTAACTCATTTGATGATTTGTAATAAAAGATGGGCTTAATTGGTAGAAATCCATTTCACTTTACCAAATTACAAGTNAACATTTAGGCTTAATCAAAATGGGAAATGGGTAATTTCTAATATTAATTAACTCATTTGATGATTTGTAATCAAAGATGGGCTTAATTGGTAGAAATCCATTTCACTTTACCAAATTACAAGTTAAGAGAATAATTCCTATAATTATCAAAATTTTGGAAACTTTATTAGCATAAAATGACTTTTGAATTTAGGGGTATAATTTTGGAAATCAATGATTTCACACCCTTATTTGATAATCAAAAATGATGTTTAAATGATCTTGATAATGATCACTTAAAGTTTTAAATCTTTTAAAATCACACTTAATACATTCACCTAGGTCTTAAGGACTTAGTGGTGAACTTAAGTTGAAATCCATTTGTTAAAAAGAGGATTAGAAAAAAAATCAACATAATCAAACTCTTTTAAAACACCACAAGTCCAATTAGGACTAAAATTTGGCTAAGTGTTCTTAATAACACCAATTTGTCTCCTAAAAGGATCTTCACCCATATACTTTTCAAATTAAAAGGTAAAATAACAATTACCTTATTCTTGGGAATAATCAACACATCAATGTTCACTGAGCATTAGGGNATTAGGACTAAAATTTGGCTAAGTGTTCTTAATAACACCAATTTGTCTCCTAAAAGGATCTTCACCCATATAATTTTCAAATTAAAAGGTAAAATGACAATTACCTTATTCTTGGGAATAATCAAGACATCAATGTTCACTGAGCATTAGGTCGTTCCTAGGATGAATTATTAAGTAACATAATAAAGTTTAAATGAACCAAAGGTCTTTTACCAGACATGAAGAAGGTTGCATGGACCTGCTCCCTACTCTTAAACTGGTGAATACCTTATGAATCTATTAAACTTAGTATGTTTTGCTTAATAATATTATCCTTAAAATTTAAGGACCCCCAATACATAGAGTTAGGAAGATTTCCAAAACTTTACTTTTCCAGCTCTATATACATACATGCTTTGACATGCATTTTGAGTTTCAGGTGGTGGAACGAGAAGACTCGTCAGGTACGCTTTTACAGTTTACAGCGTTTTACAGTCTTTCTTGTACTTTTCTACTGCATCTTTATTTATGCTTGTATTTACATACCTGCATAAAAATATAAAATTGCATAAACCACCCCCACAACATTTCAAAATATAAGACAACTCAAAATTTAATCACAAACATCACAAAAAAAAATACAACTTCAACTAAATTAAAACGTCTCTATTGGAAGATTGGGAACCCTCGGAGGAGGTAACCTACGGTTGCTAACGAGTTTTCCCACGGTCTAAATGAAATTATGGAACTCATTAAGTTGAGTTTAGTAAATTCATTTGGACTAAGTGATTCCAATAGAAAATAGTGGT
>JXCR01074317.1:2346-13973 GCA_002079205.1 Phalaenopsis hybrid cultivar | reverse complement strand
TCTTTCATCTAAACTATGAAAATTATGGGGTCAGTTTGACTTCATCTTTTTCAAAACTAAAACTTTTTAAACGTCCTTCTGAAGCGGGCAACGGAATTTTAATTCTGATGACCGACAGCTTCTTACGGGCAAAACCCACACCAAAAAATAGTGCCGACAAAATCATAGGACTTCAAGGTAGCTCATCTAGTACGACATAAATCCTCACTTTATCTTTAGGCTTTTGCACAATCATGTTGTATAATTTAAGCCATAACTCACTTTAGGCTCTTAGGTTGTCATTCATTACGACATAAACTCTCTTATCTTCCAAGCCATTTGTATGACTATGTCATACAAGTGTAAGCCCTAAATAATAATAATTGGCAGGATGTAATATATAATAATATTTCCTCAAAATTGAAGCTAAACTATAGGATAGCTCAGGAAGTCATTGAGGTTCTCCTTAGGATCCGTGACATTCCTTAGTTTTCTCCCTTTGGATTCCACAATAAATGTTCCAAACTTGATCTTTTCCCAGTTGATACTCCTTTGACTGACCTTGAAAGTCCTAAATATTGGAATCCCTTAAGATAATTTTTTTATCATCATCGAGAGTTTTCTTAGGTGATTTTGATTACCTAAGATGTAATTAACTATAGGGGATTGCCTTTATAGGAAAATTTTGACTCAGCTTAATGTAAACCCTATCTAATACTCTATATGAGATAAGATAATTTTCGGTCAACATAAATGTTTCCCAGACTAAAATAGATGTCATAAATTCTTTAGTTTATTTAATCGAGTTTTACTATCAAGTAATGTGTATATTCCTCGGGATAGGTACGCCACTTGAAATATTATACTCGTTTATTTAAACTGTTGCATATATGAGATTGGTTAGGTCTCATATTTTCAAAATTAAAATATTATTTTCCAAAAAAAATATATATTCTATATATACTAAATTAAATGTACTTTCCAAAAAGGCAACCGACAACCACTACTTTTCAATTCAAAGCCAATCTATTCAAATCCAAACCAAAACTTCAAGTTCAAGCCAAGCCAAACAAGCCAACTTTAAGCCACTAATTTACAACCACTTTGGCCCATTTCCAAGGCCAATATTCCTCTGAAATTTCTTGAGCTTATTCAAAGCTAATTTAATCCACTTAAGACTAATGATCTAGCAAAATTCCAAGCATAGGTGGTAATCTTCAATCCAAGAAAAAAACCATTTTAGGACACCAATTATAGGTCTAACTTCCCTTCCACTTGTCCAACTCCCACTGGAAAAACCTAAACCAATTTCATCTAATCCCAAACTATTTTAATAGCTAAAAGGTGCTCTTAAACTAGCCCAAACTCCCTCTAATCTTAACCATGGAAGCTACATATTTCTTATAGCACACATGACATGCCAAACTGGAAGTACACCATATATTTATTGGCCATTGAATGTTGACCATGCCAGTTCACCCTTGAACCAATAATTGGTGCCTTAGGCCCAAGCCATGACCCAACTCAAGCCCAAGTCTATAAATACCCCCTTCTAAAGTTTGAATTAAATGCTCTTGAGCCCTTAGTGAAGCCTTACCAAAATTGAATCTTAAATCTTTCATTCAATCTCACCTATTGTTTCCCATTGATTCCACAACCTAACACTACTATATCTCCATTGAATCCATGGTCCTCAAATTGGATCTTTGTTGATCATACTGTCTCCTGATTGAATTCTCCATTAAGCCATTGCATCACACTTCTTTAGTGTGCAAACTAATTTCCCTTTTGAATTCCCTCAACCCTATGCTCTCTACACCACTATTTGATTAAGCTGAGGACGAGTTTGATTGAAATCCTACAATGAAATCTTGGAGCTTACAATTAGTGCTTGGATTTTTTTTGTGGGATCTAAATGGTTGTGATACAAGCCATGGATCAAGAAGAGCCTTCACAGATCAAGGCGTTTCTTTCAACATAAACTTAGGGCATTGATTTAGGAGCTTTGTGAAACGAAATCAAACGCTAGTAGAACATGACCATTTGATGGATTTTCTTTGACTAGATGATGGTTTTTGTACCATTAGTTTGTTAATGTGCACATACAATCATTAGGATTACTTGCTTATCCTCAGATGTTCTAGGTTCATCATCCCTTTGGTGTAGATGAGCCCATATCATCCATTAATTTTAAATAAAGATCGATGGATTAGATTAATTGCAAGACATGTGTACTGTTTGGAATGGCACATGAGATCAATTCAACATGTCGTGAGCTAATCGCTGGATTGCCAATGGATAGATCACATACAAAAAAAGCTTATGTGGCTTGACTTGTAGGATCCATGTGTTTAAGTAAGAAAATAGGAATCAATTTTGAAAAAATGGAATAAAAAATGAAAATGCATTACTAATTCCATAAATTATAAAAAAATACAAAATAAATATTCATTGATTCAACAAAAAATGTAAAATAATTAAAAAATAAAATTAGGATTTAATAACATCAAATCTTCTCAAAATTAATTAAATCTTTCAAAACAACAAATAATATAAAAAATATAAAATAAATCAAAATCTCAAGAAACTCAAGCCACTAATTGTATTTTACCTTGGTATACTTTTATGATTTTTGCATGAATTGAAAGGATCATTTGATGGGTTAATTTACTTTCTCTTCCAATTTGCAATTAATTGAATAAATAAATACAACATATAAAATAAAAATCATAAACCAAAAAGACTTTATGAAAATTTCAAGAACCACTTGAGTAATTAGATTCAATAATTAAATAGTTGGTTTGTGTGGTTTAAATTCATTTTAGACCATGTTAAATAAGAAGAGTATATTTGTAAATAATTGATTTAGCACTTTAACTCTTTATTACCTAAATTTTTCTTAAATTAGAAAATTAAAGATCTTGAACCTTCAATATGTGTTGATTTAAGCATTTAGAACTATGCAATTCAATTAGATTATTAATTCAAAAATTCAAGAAAATAAAATTTTTGGAATCAAAGAATTAAATGATTATAAACAACAAGTATAAAATTTACTAATTCTTTTAATTTGAAAGTAAAGGAAGGCAAATTTGTAATTTTCCCCAAAACTACAAATTTACCCTTCTATAGTTTTGATCTCTTAGGTTGAACAAATGAATGATAAAAATTAAAAGAATTTGATTCTAAATGATGAATAATCCACTAAAAAATTAAAGGTATAATGAATTTTAGGAATTTTAAAAGTAATTAAGAGTGTATTTACAATCTCTTCAAAATTGTAAAAATATTCAAATTACTTCTAAATTATCGAAACGAACCTTCCACAACATAAAATTTTTTAAAAATGATTTGAAATCACTATTTAAGGTTCAAATGGTAAACAAATCTTAAAATTCATGAGCTTAAAGGTGAAATTGGATGTATTTGTAGGTTTGACAATTTTTGCAAAAAAAAGCCCTTTTCACTATTTGCCTCAAGAAATGAAAGGATAAAAATGAAAGATCTCAAAAAATTAAAGAAAAAAACTCTATAACAAAAGAAAAACAAATAAAAATAACTTTCAACTTGAAATAAGAAATTTACAAAAATACTATTACTCACTAAAACTTAAATAACTTTTTCAAAAAATCTCAAAATAATAATTGAACCAAGAGGAATTTATACAAAAATAATTTTAATTTTATTAAGTTTAATTTTATACCAATATATACAAAACTAATTTCCATTTTATTAATTTAAATAATTTTCATTTAATAAACTCATTAATAAATTCAATAATTCATAGAAAATTTAAAAATAACTTAGAATAAATTGATAAATTTTGAGGTTGTCCAGTAAATTATGTTAAACATCTTTATAAGAGTTTAGAAATCATGGAGGTCATTTGAATTAAGTTTGAATTTTTGAATAAAAATATAGTAAAAACTCACAGAATTATAGAAAATCAAGAAAAATTTAAAAATTCACAAAAGTTATAAAGAAAATCATTGAACTCAATATCAAATTTTAACATAATTTGAAATCAATTTATACAGAAAATCCTTGGGCCCTAATTCATTGCATGAAAGCATGTGGTTTATCTTGTGAGAAGCATTATTTTATATAGTGAGTTCCACCTCTGCATATCGATTGACCTTCTATAAAAATCATTTGTTCATTCATCATTAAGTATGTGTGTACTTATACATAGCCTCATCACTTAACACTAAGAATTAAGCAAAACAATAAAACTCTTGAGTATGGCGAGCTATTAAGACTTTAAATTTTATATTGCACAAATATAAACTCACATTAGTCTGAAGAATAATAAGCACTTCAGACATACCTAAACATCTTAAATTTTATATTGCACAAATATAAACTCAGATCTATTTAAAAGGCCTATTCTTCTTAATAAAGAATAAGCTATCCTATCTCACTTTCATTAAGACTAATTATACATGGTTTTAAAAAAATTTAAATGATTTAGTTGGTAGCCCTTTCAAGATAGGGTTGCAAGGCATTGCATGTTTTCTTGTTTGTTTGCTGCGTTTTCTTTTATTTGGACTAGGTTTTGATGTTTCACTTTCTTCATTGAAAATCATCTTTAGTTTTAAGATTTTGAGGTCGCTGGTCTAGTTACTGCATAAATTCTCACATTCTTAGGTTTTCTCACAATCTTATATCATGTGACATAAGAGATAAATTTCCAAACAATATGTTAGGGTTCAGACATTGAATAAACACCTCTTTATATTTAAATTCAAACTGTAATTTAGTTAAGATGTCACAAAGCTTTCTCAGTATCTTCAAAATCTCCTATATTTTCTTTCTTTGAGTTCTAACAATAACCATTCCACTTTTGAGCATTTCTCCAATGATTTTTTGAATAATCAATCATTGAAATAAAACTTTGAAATCCTTGAGAATAGAACAAGAACTTTAATAGAGAGATTTCTTAAGCAACTTTGATTGCTTAAGACACACTTACCTATAAGTGCTTGCATCTATAGAAGTTAGCAGCCCATATTAATCTAAATGCTATCTAATCTCTGGATTAGGTAGAAAAAAAATCTATTGTACTATCACAAACTAGATTTCTTTGCATGAATAATTGAACCCATTATTAGGTGATATTTTAATCTAACAAGATGATATATTACTTTTAATGTCATTTTCAATTATTTAAATAATTAAATATTTGAGATCTATTTTGTCATCATTTTATTAAAAAAATAAAACCAACAGACATATAACCTTGCCTAAAAAAAGGCTACTATCTAAACCATCTAATCGCAGTAAGAGCATGGATGGTCGGTCTCAATAGAAAAACAAGCATTAGCTGTTTATTAAAAAAAAGTAAGTTTGTACAACTTCATTATAAAAACTAAAATGCTTAAATATGACTGATATGTGTAATTTGTTATAACTAATGCTGACTTATTTTTACAATTTTAAAATTCAAAATTTTAATAACTCATCGAACTCAAGTATTTTATTATTTATATTAGCTCTTAGTGTTGAGTGAACATAGCAAGTTGTGTATACATATTCAATTTCTTGATGATTCATGTTTAAAAGATTTATTTATGAGCTCAAATGACATTCAAAGACAAAACTCACTTTATAAGGCAGTGATCCTCAAATGACAAATCACTGTATTTTGCGTAATGAGTGAGTATATACATATCTCTCAAAAGCAACTAAGGTTGTATTTATAATTTTGCAGAATTACAAATAAATCTCCAATCACTATTTATTGATCAAATTTTGTTATATTTTATTTATTTTGTTGATTGATAATGATTTATAGTCTCATGAATTTCAATTCCTTAATGTTCAAGTTATTAGTACCCTACTTAGTGGGGTAAAGGCTTGTTGTTGTTGTTGTTGTAATGTTCAAGTTAAAGGTTTAAGAGTTAAGAAGGATACATTTGTAATTTTGGTAAAGTTACAAATGTTATCTTTCTCACTTCCTTGATGATGGAATTCATTATATCTTAATAATTTATGTTACTTTAATGAGTTTTAATTAAGTTTTAGAGATCTTAAGGATACAATATGTTTAAATTACTTATTAAGGATATATTTTTTTTAATTTTGGCCAATTTTTGTTGGAATTTAAATGGTTTGACTTGTTAATTATATCAATCTCTCTTTGAATGCTTTGAATGGTGAATTGATCATTTGTTTCATGATTTATGCTAATTAAATTTTCCATTGTTTTATGAAGTAAAATTTATCATAGTTATTTTTACATAAGTACAATTTTACCTACACACATGTTTTAAGTATTTGAAAGGTTTGATTTAGCAACTACATTTTCATATGCTTATTTAATCAACTTGTTAAAATTTTAAAGTCCAATTTTCTATCTTATTTAAAGTTTGGATATGAGGGTTTAAAATGCAAAGTTTTGAATTTACAAATTTTCTTACACTTAGGTTTAGCTTACCTTATAATTTTTAAAGGTAAAAAATTTTCATTTTAATTCACAAATTTATTATTTTCAAGCTCCTCTTTAATTTCTACTTGATTTTGTAATTTTGTTTGTTTTAATTTACTTTTCCAAGTAAATGTAAATTTCACGGAAAATTATAATTTTTATATTAAATGATGGTCTATGATCTTGGGAAAATTATGAAAGATTTCAATGGTCATAGTCCTCATATGTTCCAAGTTTCCTTTAATTTAAATTTAAATTTAATTTTTAATGAATTTTGAAATGATTTAATAGTTTTAATTAAATTTTAATTAATTATAAATTAAATTATAAATGTTACATTTTTATTATGTTCCCCTTGCTTCGCTGAGTTCGTAGGATTTTTTTTTTTACCTTTTTTTATTTTCCTTAATTAATTATGGAATTTTGAAGTTCTAATACTTTTTTCTGAATTTAATTAAAAAATTAATACCTTAATTTCCTTCTAGACCATGTCTGTGCCGCATGAACCTTGATCTCAAAATGCCACGCAGTGCATCTTTTTTGGTTGCACTTTCCACATATCTGACTATGTTGGCATTGATCCTCTGTTCTTGTGCCTCCTCCACACACTATCTGATTTAATTGGAGCCATAGGTTTTAAATACACAAAATTGCTGGCATCCTTTTTTCATCCTAAAAGGAACAGAGAGAGCACACCGTCCACACTATAGGGTTGGATCCACTTGATCCAATTGTTTAACCCAGAATCTAAGTTAGTCATAACAGTCATTTAACCTTAAGGAAGACATCCATGTGACTAAAGGCACATGAATTGAAGGTTTATTTCAAAAACTTTCAAAACCAAACAAAAATTATGAGTTTTGAGCCTATAACTTAGCCCACTAGGTGTGGCGTCAATTAGATTGGTTAATAAGGGTTCAATTGCCAGTGTGCATGTCTTCCAAGTTAAACTTGTATCTTCGACTCCTTATGTGGTTTAGATGAAAGAGTGGCTCAAGTTGGTGTTGGTGTGAGTTAATGTGCTCGGGACATAGGGAAAGGGGTTGAAGAGTGCTTTGTGTAGGCTAGTGAAGCTTTTGGAAGGTTCAATTTTTGGTTTTTGATGGGTCTAGATGGAAAATTAAAATTTAGCTCATTTTCTTTTAATAATTGTGCAGCTTCAATTGTGGCAAGGGGTTGTGTGAGATGGTAAAATGCTCAAAATGTACTTTGTGAGGGTTAAGGAGAAAGAGAGCAAAGTTTGGATGAGGGGACAGGGAGTTCCACTCTTATGGTGCTTTAGGTTTGATGTTTATGACAACCATGGGTGGCATGGGGGATCTCATGGTTTGATGGGAGGTGGTCATGGAAGCTCGGAGGTCCTCAAGGAGTGTTGTGGTAGTGTTTAATCAAAGGGAATGGGGGTGTTTTTTTCTTTTTGAAATTAATTAGTTTTGGCTTCATTAAATGATTATGGAGCCTTGAGGGAGGCTTGGGTTTGCATTGTGATCTATGAAGAGGGACTATTGGGCTAGCTTTTGTTGGCTAGAGTTTAATACATTAGGTTTTATTTTTGGTGGTTAAGACCCATGGGTTTGGGGTTAGGTGTTTTTTTCTCTTGGATTTAAGCCCAATTGATGATGGATCTGACCTGTGATTGGGGGGGGAGGGTTAGGAGGGGGTTATGGCTTGGTTTGTTTAGCTTTACTGGTAGCTCGGGATGTTATGAGAGGGCTTTGGTTATAAGGAAGGCAATTTGTCATGTAGAGTTAGTGGCTTTGGTTTTCGCTTGGCTTGGTGTGGCCTTTGAGTTTTAGTGATATGATGGTGTTAAATGACAAAGTGGCTTGGATTGTCATGAGATTTGAATTTTGGGCTTAAAACTGGGCTAAGTTTGGTTTAGTTTGCTATTTGGGCTTGGTTTTGGTTGACTTGGATTTTGGGATTGAATTTTGGCTTTAGGTGATTTTAGTGTGAATTTAAAACGTTGGTTTTTATTTTAGGGTTTGTGATTTTAATTTTATGCTATTTTAATGTCTCATTTTATTAATTAATCTTTGATTTTGTTTAATTCTACTATAATGTTTTCAATGAATTTGAATTTTAGTTTTGTATTTTTTAAAAATAAATTTTAATTTTCTTGATTTTCAAAATATTGGTAATGCTTGATGGATACTTAGATTTTTCAAAATTTATATTTAATTTTAAATTGGCTTTACCATTTTAGGTCAATTTTGATTTTATTTGATTTAATGATTATTTTTCTAGAATTGGATTTTAGTAGATTTAATTAGATTGAATTTCAAGTTTTGATATTGTTTAATTTTTGCGATTCATATTTTTTAGTTTAAATTTTTTTTGTATTGATGATTTAAGTTTATAAATTAAAATTTAATACTGAATTTGATTCTAGGATGGTTTCAATTAGAAAATTTTAGTGGACTTTGATTTTAAAATTTCAAGTTTGATTGAATGCTTTTGGTGAATTTTATTTAATTAACTTTAATCAATTTGCTTTTTAAATTATTAAAATTTCATTTTATTTTCCCTTTTATTAAATGATAAAATATTTCATACTTCAATATGAACTTCATACTCAGTGTGTTTTTTATGAACCAAAGAAAGAGCTATCCAAAATTCATTGAAAGTGGGTTGTTAGTTGTCTAAGAAAGATCAAACATAAGACCTAACTCTCTAGGGTCAAATGGTAACTTAAGGCATTTTTAAGTCCTTGAAAACTCAACTTAAGCTTTGTTGACCTTTTATGAGGAATCACCCCACCTACTTGCATAGGACCCTAGATCAAGGTTGTCTTTCTTGGGCCTCGTCAGCATAAGCCCAAGCCCCCAACCCTTGGTTGATATGGCTAAAGGTTTTGACCAGGTGTGGAACATAAATTGACCACCATGGGCAAGACATGCCCTAGGTCACCCTAATCAACCCAAAACCCTAGGGGCTTGCCTATGTACCCTAAGAACCACCTTGAACATGAAATTCTCCTTGGGAGAACAATCAACCTAAATTGATCCCTAGCCTCACCAAAGGCCTCCCTAACCCCGCCAACCCTAAAATCACCCTAAGCCCTAACACACCCTTTCGACCGCAAAATTTGGTGGCAGCTTGGAATGATCAAAACCAATTGGGCCTACTCCATGTTCGGTCAAATCTAGACCAATTGACCATTTCCCCATTTAATTAAGCCTCACCCAACATGGCCATGACACCGCACCATGTGGGGGGGGGGATTTTTTCACCAGGGGGTCAACTCTCATGATTCGATTACTTAATTACTAATTCAGGAGGTTATGAGAAAAGGTTTAAGTTTGGTTTAGGAATTGACAGAAATTAGGAATTAGTAACTGAGGGAGCATTTTGGTAATGTTAGTTCACCGCTGCTCATGATCAAATCAAGTGGGTCACAACAGGTTTTAACACATCTTACGGCCGGTAAGATTTGTAAATTAAGTATAGGAGAACATTCATGACATATAAAATTAAGATTTATTCTTAAACATCAACACCCTACACTTGCTACCAAATCATCACAAAAGAAAAGCACAGGATTTCTATTCATAATGCATAATAGATTCAATAGAAGACTTCATGAAACAAAGCAATTTAAAACTAAATATGTGATTTAAGGGATTGTAAGACAATCAAACAAACTCTACATAACAAAACAAGTTCACTAAATACGTGTTTACTGGATTACAATGCAATCAAAACATACAATACTTAGCTTTAATCTCTCTAAAATCCTTCCATTGAAGATCTCTACGACTTCTTGCAATTGTTGATACAATCCCTTACAAATGCTCTCAAATCCCTTAGAAATCTCTCGAAATTAGTGGAATCCTACCCCTAATATGGATTTCCTGAAGTCCTTGGAGAGTTCCAGACCTTGGAACTTCATCCCCAAGTACTCAAATGGCAGAAAATTGTGCATTCCATTGTCCTAAACGCTAAATAGCCCACGAAAACTACTCCAGGTAGTTCTGGTGCCTAGGCACTGCTCTCTCTCTCCCTGATGTGGTTCTGGTGCCTAGGCACCAGGAAGTGGCACCTAGGAGCCACATACTCCACTCAACATTGCTCCAATTTCCTTGTTTTGCTTCAATTTTGCTCCAGTTCACTCCAATAAATTACCTACATAAGAAATATAAAATAGCTTCCTTTAAAGTGCAATTTCATTCATAAATAAATATAAAAAGTAAAGGAAATTAAGCATGCAAAAAGACATCAGATTTTGGGCGGTGGAGGGAACTATTCAAGTTTCCATGACTTCTTGACCATGGTGGTGAGCATGGAGATGAGAGAGGCGTGAGAGAGAGCTCTAAACTGATTGGAGGGTTCTTAAGTGGATAATACATATTAAAGATGATCTGGTTTGATACATAAAAGATTGGTTCAAGGGCCCCTAAGCTAGGTGACATGTGTCCGTCCCATTGATGAGTCATGATGGATGATGCAAAGCCACCAATTAAGTGTTGGATTTGCCCTGGTTTGGCTTGGTGTGTCACCCATGTGTCATGGTAAGTGGGTATTGGGTCATAGTTGACCCATTGGGAATGGTTCATGGGCATGGTTTTGGGTTGGGTCTTGTCTTAGGGTTTTGGATTTGGGCTAGATGGGTTGGGTTCTCCCGTTAGCCTAGACCTTAATTGAAATTAAAAATCCACCTAATTAATTAAGTGAATTATGGGGGTTGACCCCATGGTGGCAGTTGGGTCCCCTACATGGTGTGGTGTCATGACCATGTTGGGTGAGGCTCAATTAGATGTGGATGTGATCAATTGGTCCAAATTTAGCCATAATTGGGGTGGGATCAATTGATTTTGACCATCCCAAGGTGCCATCAAATTTTGTGGTCTAAGGGCACATTAGGATGCAAGGTGATTTTTAGGGTTTGGTAGGGTTAGGGAGGTCTTTAGTGTGGCTAGGGATCAATTGTGGTTGACCCTTCTTCAAAGGTGGATTCCATGATCAAAGTAGTTCCTTGGGTTGATTTGAATTACCTAGGGCATGTCTTGCTCATGGCGGTCAATTCGGATTTCTCACCTGGTCAAAACCATAAACCCAGTTAGCCAAAAGTTAGGGGCTTGGGCTTGCACTGGTAGGGCCCAAGAAGGCACAATCCTGATCTAGGATCATATGCAAGTAGGTGGAGTGAGTCCTCACAAAAGTGAGGTCAACAAAGAGTTCATTATAACACTTTAGCCTAAAGTATATATATATATATATA
>JXCR01074308.1:64805-75311 GCA_002079205.1 Phalaenopsis hybrid cultivar | reverse complement strand
TTTTGATAACATCTCAACATTCAAAATTAGTGACAGTGATTTTGTTTGATTTTTTGTAAATTTCCTAGTAAAACTTATAATTGTCAATTTACATATTCCCTATGGGATCAATATTTGGTGCTTAAATAAAAAGTCCTTTATTACTTGATAATGAAACGTATACTTGCGTAGAATCTCATTATTAATTGCCTATAATTATATATATTTTACACAATTTACTTTTCATATAAGGATAAATTTTTTGGCATTGTAGTGGTGTCAACTTCATAAATCCTTACATATAAAAAATTGGGATCACTTACCCATTGAGCTACCATTGCATAAATAAAAAAAATGACTATATTCATACTCAAATATTGACACCGATGATCTGCTAGCTAGGTGCAACTAGACAGCATACAAGATTTTTGAGTACGTTGAACGAGTCCTGGGAAAATAATCAACTTCTTGGAAGAAAGAAAGTTTTCATACTAAAGTTTTTCTTGACATACAACAATAGAAGAATATTATGGCTATTTATAGATTTCACGANATTGCCTATAATTATATATATTTTACACAATTTACTTTTCATATAAGGATAAATTTTTTGGCATTGTAGTGGTGTCAACTTCATAAATCCTTACATATAAAAAATTGGGATCACTTACCCATTGAGCTACCATTGCATAAATAAAAAAAATGACTATATTCATACTCAAATATTGACACCGATGATCTGCTAGCTAGGTGCAACTAGACAGCATACAAGATTTTTGAGTACGTTGAACGAGTCCTGGGAAAATAATCAACTTCTTGGAAGAAAGAAAGTTTTCATACTAAAGTTTTTCTTGACATACAACAATAGAAGAATATTATGGCTATTTATAGATTTCACGAAAAAGGGTCTCCAAGGAGAACTTAAGAGGTGTACTCATTTTGAACCAAAGAAATGGATGAAAGACAAGAGCAGAGAAACACTTCAAAATGGATATTGTTACAACTATATTTGAGATCATGAAAGAAGTCCACTTGATATTGTATGAAGCAAAGAAGTGGATGAGCATCCTTTGATACTCAAATTCATGACTAAGAGGTTGGTATTTTGGCACGTTTTATCTCCATCATATGTACATGAGAATTTGCGAGGTCTCACTCTACCTTCAGGATCAATTTTGGTCATAAATGGGAGTGGGACTGATCTTGCCAATCATTGCATTTAATCTGTCTTTCAAAGAGGATTTCAATCACTTTCAAAAAGCTGAGAAGTTTAAAGCAACCACTTAGTTATATCCCAGATACAACATTACATAATATCATATCATTTAATTTCTGAAGATTAGATGCAAATGCACTTATAGTGCTCGTGCCTATATGTTTATGATTATTATTATTTGCTATATATCACTTCTATGAAGTGTTTTGTTGGACATCTTAGTTATCATGAATGTTTCACTCTTTGTGAATCATTTATATGAATTTATATTCCTTTATTTAAGAGAGCAATATCTTTATCTAACTGAATGATATGACATTTAAATGAGTCTAAAGTTTTTCATCAAGAAGTCATTTAGATGACAAATATAAAATGATAGGGTTTATAATTTGAGACTCTTGAGGCAAACAATGGGTTTAAAACTTTACATGAAGCCCAAACTAAAATTTAATTGAATAATATTTCAAATTAGCTAAGAAAAATAAAAAAGTGTCAAAACTAACTAGCTTCGAATGCAAGAACTTTGTTTGCTCCTAACATAGTTCCCATTAGCCACAACATGTCTCTATTTATGTAAAGTTTCAAGGATCATATTTTACTTTTATGATTTTTCTACACCAAGTTATGATTTTTTTAAAGTTTCTAAATTTATTTAAATAAAAAATGCCCTATTTTTCTACTTATCCACTTTGGCGCAACCGCAACATCATACCCATCCAACTTTCCTTGTGATGTGCTCTAAATTGATGTTGCCATCTGCTTCCGCTTCCACGTGGCTCTGCATTCATGAAACACTCCTTCTTCCAGTGTGATCTCGGTCATCCCTCTGAAACACACGTGATCGGACGACTCCTTTGCATCATCCCCAAATGACTTAACCTGTAAACTGTCCATTTTCAAAACATAATTTCTCCATAAATTATAAACTAAATAATGCAGGGTTTTTTCCTACAGCTTCACCTAATCAATATGCACATATATATACTAGCACATCCTAGATTTTCAGTTTGTTTCACAAAAGGCCAAAATTGAAATTAAAATTAGGTATTTAAATTCATACCTTCTTCCAAGAGGTGTAGCATGAAATGGATGCTAGCAGAAGCTTCAGTAGATTATCCTTGAAGTGTCACCTTCCTCTAAGATGAAGTTTATCTAGGGGTTCGATCGAAGGGGGGTGCGGCTTTGGCCTATGTTTGGTGCAGAGGGTTGTAGGAATGGGGCTTTTAGTGGGGAACTTCCTCTCTTGCTCTGATGAAACTCAAGAGAACATTAATTTGGGAAATTGATGAGGTTTTAGGGATGACAATGAAAAGCCCTGATTTCTTAGCTTACGTATACTTACATTATTTTTACGGGTTTTGCAGTTTAAATATTTTAAAGGATAAATTTTTTTTTTCATAAAGTCATTTTTATTTGGATTTGAATTACATATTTATTATTATCACTGTCGTGTGTGTGTTTTGTAGTATTGAAAAATATTTCAAAAAATAGTGCACAAAAATCAGGCATCAATGTGTGTCTTGGAATGAAAGTATGTGTCTCTTGGATTAAGAGATGTATCTCTGGGAGAATGGAGGGGTTTTTGTTTCTTTTTAAATAGAGGGGCTTGACACCTCATGACAAGTTTTAGGAAAAGAAATTAGAGAAGTAATTATGAGAGAATTAGGGAGATTAGAGAGAGGATTTTGGCATGAGTATGGAGATGTAGATTTTCATATTTTTTGGAAAGATTGGTGAGGGATTTTGAGAGATATGAGCAAGGAAGTATGAGTGGAACATGGGTCGATAGGAGAATTTTTTGGAGAGATTTTCTTATTTCTTTTGAAGGCAAAAAACTAAGTATTGTGATCTTCATTTTTTCGCAATGGTTGTAAACACTTTCTAGTGGTTTTTCTTTGACTTACATGAAGTTTTCTGTTGTGTTATATCTATGCTTCATAAGTAATTTTCTTTACACTTTTTTAAAATATGAAGTAGTGGCATGTATAGGAAAATTTGTTTTATGATAGAATTATTTTTATTTTCATGTGATGAGTAATATCTCCTTTGCTTCATTGACATAACTTAAGTGGCAATAAGTTATATTAAAATCTATTACAAGTGAAACTAAGACTTGGGAGAGAAGTGATCTTGCAACTTGAGTGCACTCACATTGACTGATTGGCTAATAAAATAGTTTAGGCGACAATGCAACTTTTAAGGAAATATAATTTAATGATTTATTTCTATTAGAGGCTTCTAGGTGACACATAGTTGCATAAAACTAATAGAACAGTAAGCATAACTATACACTCAAAAGAGGATAAGTAGACATATGTTCCTTGTTGGCACAATTTAATACTTAATTCTATCATTTTTAATGAATTAAATGCATGTTCAAAAATTTAGATTTGCATAGATATTTTCTTATTTTATTAATTTTATGGTACTTTCATCGACTCTTAGTTGACTTTGCAAACTGATCACTTGTGAGGTTAAAATCTATTGTGAAACATGATGACCCGGAAGGGCTATGATTTCACCCAACTAGTGAGTACGACACTTCACTTTGGTAAGGGCTATTGCTATCGTCCAAGGGGGAGTGAAAATAGATAGGGAGATAAGTTTTAATGGGTGTAGAATTGATGTTTTTTTGGTGACAAGCTATGTTCTTTATCAATTTGATCTATATTTTTTATTGTAAGGATCTCTAATAGGTTCTATAGAGAGGGCACAGTGGATAATCTGGAAGTGAGAGGCTAAAATCTACTTAGCACTACTACATAAATTGATGAAAACTCTTGGTTAGCCAATATTCTTTGCTAGCACCGGGAGGGGTAAAGAATAGTTATGCTCCTATTTATCACTGACAATATTATATTTTAAGCATTTCACTCCTACACTTTATCTAGGTCATTGCATGAGAAAGGTACTTTTTAACATCTCAAAATTCCTCAAACCAATTTATCCAGAAATTTTTTTTAATATCCATAAAAGTTATCTTTATATTTAATATTTTCATTTAAAAGTAGTTGTTAGAAAAATCACTTTAATCGACATTCCAAACTGAGGACAGATAATAGTAGACTAGAATTAGCCTAAGAGATTTTTTACCTCCCTTCTCAGTGGGATTGATACTAGGGTCTTAAGAGAAAACCCTCTATTACTTTAAATGATATATTTACTTGCATTGTACCCCAACTGTGTAAACTATCCTCTAAATTTTATAACATTTTGATTTTGCACACTAGCCGCTAAATATAAATAAGGTCAAGTTTTTTGTCATCTTTTGGAATCTAAATTACTGCGTAATTGCGGGTCGGGTCAAAAACGAGAACTCATCCTTTAGACATGTTTGTTTAAGTCCTTGAAGTTGACATACACTCAAATTTATCCAATTTTATTCTTAACCAATACAACGTTAGATAACCATGTGGGAACCAATACAATGTTAGATAACCATGTGGGAGACTGTTCTTCTCACGCAAAGTTAGTGTCTATTACTTTCATTACCCAACAATGACTTGTGGTTATTTTTCAAGGCATATTCTTCTGGGAGCTTGTTGTGAACTACAAATTTTAAAGATAATCCTAGAATTTTGTCATAACTCCAAGAGAAGCAATCCTTAAATTTTGATAGTAACTTGGTCAAATCCGTAGAATCTTCCTCGTTGAGTAAAGAACTTATGAATGTAGGTCGAGGCTGCTCCTTAGTTTCGAGATTAACTTCTTTTAATTCATCAACTGTTGTTTTAGTTTCCTATTCAAACTCTGGCAGAGCATCATCAATTAGAAATTCTTTAAAATCATCTTCAATATCGAGGCAATCCTCTTTCAATCTGCCAATATCAACCACACAAAATTTTGAATTATCAATTGGTACTACTATACCAAATCTGAGACCATCAATTAACATTTCATAACTTCTCAAAGAGCTGTAGCTTATCCTTCAAGATTTGTTTCAGCACATAACCCTGTTGAATTAGCTTTTTTACAGATGAGAAAAAAATATCCAAATGGTAATTTCATCAATTAATTAGCATCATCTTCTTCTTTGTTTACATGAGTTTCCAAATTATGAGAAGGAGAAGCACGGTAAAATTTGATCAGTTTCAAACTAACACCCCAGAATTCCTTGACCTCTAGACTCTCAACCTTATGGGAGTGAATCGAAGTTAAGTTCATGTCTTGCACGTAATGGTTAATCCGATCATACATCGACTCATATTCACTTTTATCCGTATCCTCGAAGGAGATCTTGAATTGAGGTTTCTTCTGGTTTATCATCATTGTTTCTTCATCGGACTTAACTTCTTCAAAGCTTCCTTCTACTTTGATGCTGATAGTTGGACTATTTTGTTCAACAATTGTGTTGGTCTTCCTCGCCCGCGTCCCCGACCTTGATCACAGATGTGTGAGCTGAGAGAACCTGCACCAACTCACTACAGAGTGGTAGAAGAACATTGAATTGGAGTCTAATGATCTCTTTCTTGTGGTCCTTTTGAATCCTCAATTTTATTTTACACAACTTCTAAGGAAAAGACAGTCTTCCTTGGAGGAGCATAGTAGGTGGCATCTTCGTGGATGCCTATTTCATGAATTTAGAACTTTTGTAGATCCCCCTTGATGCAGTGTTCTTATCCTTATTTGTAATACTTGATGCATTGGTTCAGTGACAAAGAGACCATATTATGCTTGTGAAGCCAGAGTCGACCAAGAAAAGCATCGAATGAAGTTTTTGCGCCAATGGTATGGAACTTAGTTGTTGTTACTAACTCACCAACCTTCATGAGTAGCGTAATCGACCGAAGTGCTCTTTATCCCTTCTGATTTAATCCTCTTAACATCATCTTATTGTCGATAAGCTCCTGTGCATCAATATCCAATTAAGTTAATGTCCGTAGACTCATTAAGTTGAGTGACGCCCCTAGATCTACCAAAACTTTAGAAAGTACAAATTTTTCGATGTTGATGGAAATGTAGAGTGGTTGATTGTGGTCGATAGCACCAAGTAGCAAATCTTCATTGGTGAAGGTTATCCTAGGCTGCTCTTTTAATGAACAAACTTTGTCCGAGGATGTATAGCCAATTGAGTTAAGCAAATTTCTGGATCAAGTAAAACCTTGATCAATGTTTTTCTCATCTTCTTTGACAGGATCAGAGCGTCATAGATGCTTAGTTTGGCCGAAAAATTCCTAAGATGAGCAAGTACATTATAATCCACTTTATTTGAACCTCCAATTTTCTCTTGAGCATATGTTTCTTCCATTGGCGGAGGCGGCTCTTCTCGAGTAACTACTTGTTTCTCTTATTCTATTGAAACCATTCTCGGGGATAACACTTTCCCACTCCTCAGGTTCACTTCCGTGATCTCTTCTTATTTGACGTTACAGAAAAAACTTTTGGTGTCGAATTTGAATCTGAAAAGTACATGTTGATTGCAATCGGTGTTCTTTAACACTACAGGGCTGGCTCTTCACTCCCTGAACTGCCATAATCGATGTTGTCGACATCCCCTTCATTTTCATTAACATATCCATCGGACCTAAGTATGATTTGAGGATCATTTCAAGAACTTAAAGAAAGGTTAGATTGGTTGTATTTAGTTATGTCATCCTCAAAGAAAACAAAAATGTAGCTGAAATCACAATTCTTATAATCAAAAGACCATAGAGGGGCGTAGTGATAATCATACATATTCAGCGGTTCAGAATTTCTCCCCCAAATCTGAGACAACCAATCTAATAGGGGTAGCCCCTATCCTACCCTTTGTGTTATTAGTCCTCATCTAGTGCATGATCTCGTCCATCTTTATCTCCTGTTGTAGAGAATTTTTTTGTGTAATCTACATCTTTGGCCTCGAAGGCTGCAAACTTTGAGCGACAGCTCATATAGAAGCAATCTGTATCAGATCCAGTATCTTCTTAGATGTTTTAGTCCAAACTATGCTCCATCCACTCTCATATGCATACAAATCTATTGGAGTGATTGGTTCAATCAAAACCATATTTACATAACCACTTTTAGGCTCTTTTAAATATATTTTTGGAATCATTTTATTTCCCTCTTTGAAATTCCTCTCGAGCCAACCCTTGATGCTAAAACAACCCTCTATGGTGTGTTGAGTAATATGTTGTAAGGGCAGTAGTTAGGGTGATCCTTTTTGTCAACCTCTTCTGGCTTCTTCAGCTCAGACAATCTGAACTTAGGCTTCTTCATTAAATTTTTGAATATCTTTGCCACGACTTCATATTTAAAGGAGTACACACTTTTTAACTTTTCTGCATCGAGAGTCCCTGTCTGCCATCTGCCCTGTACGGTCTTCACTGAAAAGACTGTTGGTCGGACTGACTGTACTACTGAGTCTGCTACTGCTGAGACTGATTGTGTTGTGATGACTGCTGAGAATCCAGGTGAAACTACTCAGCCTGAATCCTCATTGGCAGCTTGCCCTTGTTGACCATTTCCACCGTCCCAGACATCTTCTCAAAAACCTTAGTTGATCTAGACTTCTCAACCTTTTACTAGGACTTCATTTGCTTTATTTTTTTCTCGTAAACTCTTGTCTTTGTTGAGTAACTTCTCGAATGACTTGATTGTAAGTCCCTTGAGCATTAAGGCTACTAATGCAGGTTTTTTGTATGCACTGTAAGTATCTTTCAATACTACAACATACACTAGCAAAATTAATAAATATGCAGATCAATCATAATAAAAACCACTTTAGTATAAATAGTTTTATATTTTAAAATCTTTAAGCTGTCAAACTTAGTAATTACGCAAGTATTTGTATCACTCAAGTAATAAAGGGCTCTAATGAAATCCTAAGTATCGATCCCACAGGGAGGTGGAAATTCTTATGGTTATAACGTAAATCACTCTATTCAAACTATAAAAAAATAAGTAAGAAAAATAGGTCGAAGGTAAGTTTAATGTATGCTAATGGAAATGTAACTAAGAGAACTAAGTTAACTAAGCTATTTTCTAAACTTAAAAATTAAATTTACTAAAACTAAACAAAGTTTTGTAATGAAGAGTTCAAATTTAAGAAAGCATCCTTCCCCTTTAGAATGAGTTTATGGTTAGTGAAGTAACTAAAATAATTTAAAATTATATATAAAAATGTATTATGCCTAATAGAAGCAATCTTGTTCTTTACCATCTGTCGAGTGTATAAAGAACACTGTCTAATCCGTATTTTGATCTCTAAATATGTGGTTAGGCTGAGAGGATACTGGCTCCACTCCAAAGCTCCCACTTCTCCCTCCCCTAAGGGCTAACATTTCGCTTTAGTTTCTAAGCAACTGGACTAAATTGGGGATTTTAGTCTATCACCCTAAAATCTCTAATTTTATGCCCATCAAAATATATTTAACTATTTAATTTCACTCAACTCCGTGGACAACATTCTTATCCATGAAATTGAATGTGACTCTCATCTTGTCGTAGAAAGCATAGCCCTTTCGGATCTTATGTATCTCAACAAATTTTAACATTTCAATTTGTCATATTAAAAAATTAATGAAGATCAGAGTTTAAATCATCATAATTTATTGACATTTAAAACCTTGCACAACAATATTAATTCTTCATAAAACCATATCTCATTGTAGGGAGAATGACAAGGAAAACTACTCAAAATTCATGAGGAGGATACAACAAAACATGGATTTTGTATATAAAAACATGTTTACAAAATAAAGAAAGGAAAAAACACAACTTATTTCACACTCCTCAAGGAAATCCCTTGAAGTTCCCTTTAAGTACTTTCTCTCTTTACAATCACACTCAATTCTCCTTAGAAGTGTAATGAAGAAGAAATCTCTCACCTTCCTTCTCCTCTTACAACTCTAGAAGAAAATCTTCTCCAAAAACTAACCCTCAACTCTTCCAAAGACACCACACACCCCCATGAAAAGACTCACAAGATTTCTTAAGAGTAGCGCAAGCCCCTCTTCTCCAAAAAAATTAAAAAATTCTCTCCTTTTTTTCCTAAGAGACACACCTCTTCACACAAAGAGACAAATCCATTCATCTAAAAGACGCATCTCTTCATTCAAGAGCCTTTCGCATGTGTCTTGATGCATTAAACCACTCAATGAGGGGTTTTAATTACTTGGAGCATTCTAGAACTTCTAAAAAATAGTCAATAACCGCCAACAATTCATCTAAATCCGTCTTTGGGGTCTATAACGCCAGTTGTGGCACCTCTGGCACCTATTTACTAGAGTTCCATGTTCCTCTCTAAAATCTCGTACTTCTAGCACCATTCTGGTAGCTCTGGAACCACTTCTCTATAAAATGGCATCTCTAGCACCAGTTCCGGCTCCTCTAGCAGTAGCATGCTGAAAATCTATGTTTTGACTCCAAATTTCTTTCTTTTTGCTTCAAATGCATAAAATCAATATACCTGCAACAAAACATAAAAATACATTCCTTAAAGTGTAATAACACCAAATTTAAGCATAAAATGTATACAGAAAAATGCACATTTGCACATTTTTTTGGTGTATCAAAATCTCCCAAACTTAAACGTTACTTATTCTCAAGTAACTCTTTTACTACATAAAAATATGACTTATGGTAGAGATTTTAACTTATAAATTTCTATAATTTGTTCTAATAAATATAATAGCATAACTTAAGAAAAACTTTTAGTAACTTAGGTTAAAACTAAAAGTATAAGAACACCTAGTAGTCAAGTCTAAGATTTATGATTTTTTATT
Organism: Phalaenopsis hybrid cultivar; assembly: GCA_002079205.1. Lineage (NCBI taxonomy): Eukaryota > Viridiplantae > Streptophyta > Magnoliopsida > Asparagales > Orchidaceae > Phalaenopsis > Phalaenopsis hybrid cultivar. The sequence goes on along the minus strand of JXCR01074308.1, from coordinate 65,411 downwards.
CATTTCAAGAAGAATTGTAATTTGTCATAATAAGGACATTTAAAAAGTCCATATGAAAAAGAATTTTACGAGACCTTTAGTAGTAAGCATGCTAATACTCAAATATAAGTTTAGAAAATGTAATAAGGCATTTTTCCTCATTCAAGTGAAGCCAATTTTTGATTAGGCATCTCCTCATGCTTCTCCTCACATATTTTTCTTTTCTTTTCCTTTTTCTTTTGCTTTTCTTTTAGCATCATTTTCAATCCTTTTTTTTCTTTTATTTTTCATGCGTGGATTACTATATCTGGATAGCCTTTAATAATTTTGAAATTCACTATTCTCTTCTTGAAGTTAAAAACTTTTTACCTTCCTTCACTTTATAAATTCATATTAGCTTTGAAGATTTTTCATAAAGTCTCATTTTGTTCTTCTAATATGAAACTCTAAGATTCTTAATACTTCAAAAATACATTTTCCTTTTCCTTAAATAGAAAAAACATTGTCTTATCATTTCATACTAAATATCTTAACTCTAGAATTTATCTTCCATATTAAAAAAATTTTCTTAAATTTACTATAATATTTAAAAACAAAAATATAGTTATCTAAAGTCAGCCTCTAATA
>JXCR01074308.1:39068-59661 GCA_002079205.1 Phalaenopsis hybrid cultivar | reverse complement strand
TATATATATATATATATATATTAACATCCGTAGATAGATTATGCCAATAAAATCTAGATTGTAAAATTTTATGAGCAGTTCTATCAATTTCAAAATGACCCCCAAATTCAGAATCATGACATTTTTAATAATTTCTTCAATTTCTTTATAAGGCACACATCTTCGCATAAATAAATCTTTACACTGTTTGTATAAATATGGGTCATCCCAAAAGTAAAATTTTGCATCATAAATAAATTTCCTCTCTTGTGGCTTTGCCAATCCATACGATAAAGTACCACTAATTATGTAATTCACAATATCAGCATACCATGGTATTTCCGACTCTTTAACAGTATAAAGTTGTTCATCCGAAAAAGTTTCATTAATTTTTTTTTCAAAATCACATGTGTCTTCATGTTCCAGCCCAGATAAATGATCAATTATTTGATTATCAGATCTCTTCCTATGTACTACCACAAAATCAAATTCTTGCATCAGAAGTACCCATCTAATTAATCTTGGTTTTGCATCCTTCTTTTGCATCAAATATTTTATAATGAGTGGTCTATATGCACAACGCATTTAGCTCCAATCAAATATAACCTAAGCTTATCAAAAACATAAATAATTGCTAATAATTCTTCTTCAGTAGTGGCATAATTTATTTGAGCATCATTTAAAATTTTACTAGCATAATATATAAATTTAAAAATTTTGTGATATCTCTACCCTAAAACAGCTCCAATTGCATAATCACTTACATCTCACATTAGCTTGAATGGTTTCTCCCAATTAAGTGAAAATATTATAGGGCCAGTGATCAGTTTTTACTTTAATATGTCAAAGGCATTAAGGCACACTTGATTAAAATCAAATTTTGTATCTTTTTCTAAAAGTTGGCATAAACTCTTTATAATTTTTGAAAAATATTTTATATACCGCCTGTAAAAACCAACATTTCCTAAATAAATTCTAAACCCTCTTACAATAATAGGCGGAGGTAATTTAGCTATAACTTGAATTTTTGCTCGATCTACTTCCATGCCATTTTTAGAAATTTTATGCCAAAGTATAATTCCTCCTATGACCATGAATTTACATTTGTCCCAATTTAATACTAAATTTGTCTTTTCACATCATTCTAGAACTTTCTCTAAATATTTTGGACATGATTCAAATGAACTTACAAATACAGAAAAATCACCCATAAAGACTTCTATCCCTTTTTCAATTAAATCACTAAAAATTGACATCATACATCCTTGAAATGTTGCATGTGCATTACATAAACCAAAGAGCATTCGTTGGAATGCAAAAGTACTATAAAGATTAGTAAATGTTGACTTCTCGTGATTCTCAGGAGCAATAGGAATTTGATGATAGCCGGTATATCCATCTAAAAAGCAAAAATATTTGTGTCCAACTAGCCTATCCAACATTTGGTCCAAAAAGGTAAAGGAAAGTGATCTTTCCTAGTGGTCAAATTTAATTTTCTATAATCAATGCAGATTTGCCAATCAGTGGCTTGTCGTGTTTGTATTAATTCATTATTCTCATTTGTTACAACAGTCACACCCCCTTTCTTAGGAACGCAGTGAATTGGACTTACCCAAGCACTGCCTAAAATAAAATATATTATTCTAGCATCTAATTATTTTATAATTTCTTTCTTAAAATAGAATATTTTATTCTAGAGTTTAATCTCCTTTGAGGATCAGCTTTTGGTTCGTGATGTTCTTCCAATAGAATTTTGTGCATACAAATTGAAGGACTGATTCCTTTGATATCAGCTAACGTCCATCCAAAAGCTTTCTTATATCTTATTAAAGTTTCCAACAACTTTTTTTCTCGTGCTTCAGTTAATTCTGAGGATACAATAATATGTAATGTAGAAAAATCTCCTAAAAGTCATATTTTAAATGTGTAGGAAGTATTTTCATTTCTAGTTCAAGGAAGTTTCAGAATTGAAGGAATAAGATTTCTATTATTATCCGTAGTATCTAATAGTTCAAATTGTTTCTAAACATAATCCAATTCTTCATTACTCAATTCTATAGATTTATCTTGAATTATACCCCCATCTTCAAGCTCTAAAAGTTCTTCTTCAATTTTATTTTCAAATGTATTTGTGAAATATTCATTGCTTAAATAATCATTAATTTCCATTCTAGGGCATTCATCATCTCTTATGTTTGTTGGGTATCTCATTGATTTTAATTTATTAAATGTAACTTCTTGATCATTGACTCTCATCCTTAACTCTCCTTTCTGCACATTTATCAAAGCTCTTCCAGTGGCAAGAAATGGTCTCCGTAAAATGATAGGAATTCATTTATCTTCCTCCATATCTAACACAATAAAATCCACATGAAAGATAAATTTATCAACTTTTATCAGTACATCTTCTATAAGTCCTTTAAAATAGGTGATCGAATGATCAGCTAAGCAAAGAGTTACAGCAGTAGGTGAAATTTCTCCTAAACCTAACCTTTTGAAAAATGATAGAGGCATAAGATCAATATTGGTTGGCTCCCAAATCACATAAAGATGTTTTAAAAAAACTTTCACCAATAGCACAAGGAATAGTAAAACTATCAGGATCTTTAAGTTTTTCAGGAAGTTTTTTTCTGAATTATTGCACTACACTACTCACTGAGTGCAACAGTCTCATTAACTATAAACTTTCTTTTTGATTAAGTATATCCTTTGTAAACTTTACATAGCTTGACATTTTTTCTTGGGCTTCAACAAATGAAATGTTTATAGTTAATTTTCTCAATATTTCTAAAAATTTTGTAAATTAATTATCTCTGTTATACTTTTTCAATATTTGAGGGAATGGAGGTGGTGGTCTTTGTACAGTAATTTTCATTAGTTTAGCAGGATATTCTGAATCAAGAAGAAAATCTTCGCTAGACATTTCATTTTCTACCCCTTATTTCTCAACTTCAATCTCCTTTTGAACTTTTATTTCTAATTCTCTTCCACTTTCAGTTGAATATCCTTAATTTGCCATTTATTCTGATCTTTAGGATTAACTTCAATATTACTAGGCAAAGTTTCTGGAGGTCTATTACTAAGTGCAGTAGCAATACAACCCAACTAATTTTCCATGCTTCTAATTGCAGCTCCTTGACTTTGTGATTAATTTCCCATTTGCAATATTAATTCGTCCATTAAAAATTTCTTCTCCTTAATTTCTGAATTGCTATTAAAACCTGGAGAATAATATGGTTTACAATTAATGTTTCCCTGGTTGTTTGAGTTTCCCAATGGGCTCACAGGATTGTTCCCCCATTGTGGATTTACAACATTAGAGTTATTATTATTCCAACTTAAATTAGGTGATTTTTTGGACCAGGATTATAATAATTTGAATAGGGACTATTAGTTCATTTCTTTATTGCATTTGAAGTTTCATATGATGATTGAGAATCTATCATTTGTCCTAATAAATTTTCTTTAAGCACAGGAGGTGTCTAAAAATAATTCATTCCATATTGATCTATCGACCTTGACATTGCAGTAAATTGAGAAGCCTGATGGGTCGAGGGTATACATCCAAACAGAATCGGATTGAAGTACCTCAAAAAAAAAATAATATCCACGAGTAAAATCTCTATATGAATAACTCGTAACCAGAGAACCAAAAAGACCAATTTTGTTCTGGGGTCAAAAGTCTCCCAGAAGAACGTATTCCTACCGGTTAATTACATCTCGAGGGATACCCAAGAAGACTTTTGATGGAAGGAGTTTCACTTTATCATTATGAACATGGGGTATATGTTATCAAAAGGTGATTATTACTTATGGAACAGTCTCGATGCTTTGAAGCTCACGCTGCACCATCGGGCCGAAAGTGAATCTCCCACTCTAAATGGGTAGCGGCTTCTCAACTCACGAAACCTATGAAATAACCATAAATCACATCAACAGAGGTATCCCAATACGTCATAGCACATTCGGACCGTAAGGGCAGAAGACAAATCGTTGTATCCCGAACAGGCGGCAGCTTATCGGCATCGGACCGTCAAAGTGACACCAACGAAGTCAAAGGAGCGGAAATGGCTCAACAGGGGTAGTCAAAAGGCAAGAAAAAGTAATCCTAGGAGGTAGAGGTAGTTAGGTCGGGATACCACGGACCCGTCATCCCAAACCACTAGGACCTTAAGTCTACCTAGTCGTGAAGGTAGTTGACCCAACACAATCTGAGATCCCCGGTCAGCAATCCGTGAATTGCATTATCCACGAGAACCTCGGTAGCCTTAAGGTCAAAGGAAGGAAACTCTATGCTATGACTACAAGCTAGAGCTCCAAGAGGTGGGACTTATACCTGCCGAAATGGCAAGGATGCCTCTGGAAAGAAGAGAAAGCGGAAGTTCAACTACAAAGCTATAAACACTCCAACAAAAGGACTTACACCCCGTCTAGGTCGGGGAGCCTTCTAACACCCTAGGCGCACTTGACAACCACCTATATGAAGGTATGTTGGGCCAGTCAGGTTGGAAAAGTACAGGGACTCCTCGAGACATGCAAACATGAATGCAATTATCTAGAATGATCCTAAGTATTGTGGAGGCCCTATTAATATATGCAAGAAAGTAAATATTGTAATTTTTAAAACCTGAATATTTTAATCTTAAATTTTAATTATCTTGAATATTTTATTTAGGATTTTGTAGAAAATTAAAATTTTAGGGTCCTTAATGAAATATTTGTAGTTTCATATGATGATTGAGAATCTATCATTTTTCCTAATTAAAATTTTAGGGTCCCAGATAAAACACAGAAAGAAAACAAGAAAAAAAAACATGCAAGTGCAGACAAGCAACATGATGCAAAAATAAAGTAAAGCAAGTCAAACCAAAATAATAAATAGGCCGGTGTCGCTGGGTCAGCAACATATCCCAGAAAAGAAAAGGGCGGCCGGACTTCGCATATACATGCCCGGTTCTAATTTTATACATCAATATAAAATGCAGAATTAAGATATGGGGCACGAGCAGCTGCTCCTGGTCCCCTCCACGTGGTTCCCGTGCTAACATCTCGGAACCCGTGCCCGTATCTTATTTCTGTTATAGGACTCTCCTAGATTCTTAAAAAAATACATAAGTAAAATAAAAGACTCAATCCTGCATGAAAACAAGTGTCAGCAGAAAAACTCACATGCACATAACGTATCATGAGTCATGCCTTAAAAGTAGGGGGAGCTAATAGCACCTGCAAGCAAAAGGGTCAGAAATCAGTACTTGCTCCCCCCGTAGCGGTACCTATGTGTGAGTATGAAAATAAGCATGACTCCCTGCATAAGAACGCCCTAACACACTACCATACATATGCAACATGCAGTCACATCACAAGCATAATGCAAAAGAAAGATATCTGGCTAGGGCAACCAATCCAGTAGAGAACAATAGCCATACATCAAAAAGACTACCTAACACCCTAAATCCTAGCCTAGCACACCATCTAACGAAAAGTGCATCAACCTAGTATCTAAGTGTGGGGTAAGTTTTGGTATGGTATGACTTTGGCGGGGTCACTTTATTGCCCCATCCTAAGGATCCAAAAAAATCTAAAGAGTGTCACAAAAGGGAATGACACTAGTTAGATTCATTGGATTCTTAGTACAGTCATACTCATGTCAGTCCCAATGACTTAACTCACATTGTTCATTGAGATTAACCAAGTAAGCAATGCTCGTTAAGGCATCGCGACCAACACGGGAGTCACTCTCCTAACAGGTCTGGCTCGCTATCCATACAAACATGCAAATGCAAATGCTAATGCAGGCAAATCAAAACATATAAATAGTGATAAATGGCGTAGCGGCAGGAGCCCAAAAAGAGGGTATACCGGCAAGGCAGTGACCCGAAAGAATGCAACTCAAGTAGACAGTATCTATCATGATCATGCAAACATACAGATGCAAGGCGAGATGCAATAATATATTCATGCATATACACTACAACATACAAAAATGCAAACACACATGCAAGACAATATGGTGGTGCAAGTAATTGGTCAACTGGATTGAGTAATCCAATCAAACCAAAGTGTTGTATCAACCGACTCAGGGAAGCTGATTAAAATGAAATGAAGTGCTCGCCGGGCCAGGGCGGCCGGACAGAGTGAAGTAAGGTGCTTGCGAGGCTGGGGCGACCGAACGAAGCAAAGTTAGGTGCTTGTCGGGTCGGGGCGGCCGAACGAAGTGAGGTGAGGGGCTCGATGGGCCGGGGCGGCCAATCGGAGCAAAGTAAAAGAGGTGCAGGAGAAAACCCAAAAAAATTGAAGCCTTCTCTTCACCATTTTAATTTGGTGAAAACATAACACCAGTGAGGTAAGACCAGGTAGGATGAAGAAAATTCAGTGAGGTTGACCAGCCAAAGGAGTAAGGAAGTGGACAGCGGTGGTAATCGGCAATTCAGGGAAGAAGAAGATGAAGAAGAAGTAGAAGAAGAAGAAGAAGAAATAGAAGAAGAAGAAGAAGAAGAAGAGGTAGAAGAAGAAGAAGGAGAAGAAGAAGAAATAGAAGAAGAAGAATCGGAAGGGAAGGGAGCCGAGTGATTCTTCTCTATCGCGAATGGGGAGGGGCGAGTTGAGCCTGCAATTTCAGAGGAGGCGGGATCGACAACAGAGGAGATGGCTTCGCTATCAAAGACAAGCGGAAGCCGTGAATCAAGCCTTCCTATTGCGATTTGGAGGAGGTGAGTGAGAGGTGAGGGAGACGAGCAGTTCACAAACAAATGGAGATCCAGCCGGTCGGGAGGTGCGAATGGGAGCTTTGGAGAGGGAGAGAGACAATCCTTAGGGGAAGAGACGCGTTGCTATTGTAAAAAGATATGATAAATATCATATTTTTTTTATAATTTTATATGTTTAAAAAAAATTATAGGATCATCTCCTTTTTTTCCTTTTTCTTTTGTTTCGTGCGTGGGTGAGAAGCAAATAAAAAAAGAATAGGGGAGAGAGAGCGTGAGCTGCCACGTGGAAAGGTATATATATATTTTTAATTATATTTATTTTATTATATTATCATATTATAATATATCTCCCCCGCATTTTAACTCGGATATGTCCTCGCAGTGAAATGGGCATCATTCTTAACTAAATTTGACATTTCGGGCGCTTCAGTGTGGTCAGCTTCGTCATCCGGGGACATTTGAACGAGCTCGCTGGTGATCGGGTCAATTCAAGCCAACTTTGTGCGTGGCGCGACGTATAAAATTTGTCGACACTCGTGACACCCAAAAACCGATGCCAACAAAGTCAAAATAGATATTGCATCGGAATTATGAATACTAGCTACTTTTTTTGGAGTTACCCTTTCAGAGGGTCATGGAAAATTATTTGTAGTCATCTCTTCAATTAAAGAATATGCTTCATCAAATGGTTTGATATTAATGATCCACCAGCAATAGTGTCAATTATAGATCTAAGAGATCCAACCAATCCATTATAAAAAGTTTGAATTATTAACTGATCTGGTAACACATTGTGTGGACACTTCCTAAGGAGGTCTTTAAATCATTTCTAAGCTTCATATATTGATTCTCCTTCAAAATGAAAAAAAGATGTGATATCGTTTCTAAGCTTAGTAGTTTTTGATGGTAGGAAATATTTAGATAAAAATTTTTGTGATAATTCTCCCCAAGTTCTGATAGATCCAAGTGCTAAATTGTTTGACCACATCTTAGCTTTTTCTCTTAATGAAAAAGGAAAAAGTCTAAGTCTGACGGCAACATTCGACACTCCATCATATTTAAATGTAGCACAAAATTCTAGAAAATTGGCAAGATGTAAGTTAGAATCTTCAGTCAGGGTTTCCCAAAACTGAATATTTTGTACCATTTGGATAATAACAGGTTTAAGCTCAAATGAATTAGTAGCTACAACAATGTTTTGGATACTCAATTGAATTTCATCTGTTGTAGGATTAGCATAATCTCTTAAAGGTCTCTGTTGATGTTCATTTTCAATTTCTTGATTATTTAAATTTTTAGCCATTTTGTTCAAATTTTCTGATTCTTTTTTTTTGAATTTTTCTAATAGTTCTTTCTTACTTCGAATCGTAAGGTACTAAACCTTCAAATCTTAAACTATGCATACACAAACACAATAAGCATTTAAAATAAGCAAACACGCTAAAATATAAAAATATTTATTAAACTAAAATTTTTCTTAATATAAGTTTTTCCGTCAAACCAAGTCTTCTAAATTATAAAGTAGTTTACCGTACCTCCCTCACAACGACGCCAAAAACTTGATGCGGGTTTTTTTGTATGCGCTATAAGTATCTTTCAATACTACAACGCACACGGAAGCACAATTAGTAAATATGTAGATAAATCACAATAAAAATCACTGCAATATAAATAGTTTTATATTTTAAAATCTTTAAGATGCCAAACCTAGTAATTACACAAGTATATGTATCAGTCAAGTAATAAAGGGCTTTAATGGAGTCCTAAGTATTGATCATACAGGGAGTTTGAAATTCGTATAGTTATAATGTAAAACAAACTGTTCAAAAAATTAAAAATTAAGGAAAAAAATGGGTCAAAATTAAGTTTAATGTATGTTAATGAAAATGTAGCTAAAAGAACTAAGTTGACTAAGTTATTTTCTACTTTTAAAAATAAAATTTACTAAGACTAAACAATTTTTTATGGTAAAGAGTTCAAATTTAAGAAAGCATCCTTCCCCTTTACAATGATTTTATGGTTAGTGAAGTAATTAAAATCATTTAAAATTATATATATAATTGTATCGTGTCAAATATGTGAAATCCTATTCTTTACCATCTGTCGAGTGCATAAAGAATATTGGCTAATCCAGAGTTTGGTCCCTAAATCCATGTTTAGGCTGAGGGGATAATGGCTCCCACTTCAAAGTTCCCAATTCTCCCTCCCCTGAGGGTTAACATCTTGCTTTAGTTTCTAATCAACTGAACCAAATTGGTGATTTTTGTCCGTCACCCTAAAATCTCCAATTCAACACCCATCAAAATATATTTCTCTATTTATTTGCATTCAACCTCATAAACTGCATTCTCTTCCATGAAATTGAATGTGACTCTTACATTGTTACAGAAAACATAGCCATTTTGGATCTTATGTTTCTCAACAAATTTTAATATTTCAATTGGTCAGACCAAAAATTAGATGAAGATCAGAGTTCAATTCATCACAATTTATTGACATTTAAAACCTTGCACAAAAATATTAATTCTTCACAAAGCCATATCTCATTGCAGGGAGAAGGACATAGAAGACTACTCAGATTTCATGAGGAGGATACAAGAAAACATGGATTATATATATGAAAACAAGTTTACGAAATAAAGAAAGGAAAGACCACAACTTATCTCACACTCCTTTTCAAGAAAATCTCTTGAAGTTCCCTTTAAGCAGATTCTCCCTTTGCAATCACACTCAATTCTCTCTTAGACGTGTAATGAAAAAGAAATCTCTCATATTCCCTCTACTCTTACAACTCTAAAAGAAATTCCTCTCCAAAACCTAACCCTCAACCCTTTCAAAGACACCACATGCCCTTATGACACCTCTTAACACCATGAGAAAAATCCCTTCATCCAAAATGCATATCTCTTCATTCAAGAGCCTTCTTTAAGTGTCTATATGCACTGAACCACTCCATGGGATATTTGAATTACTTCGAGCCTTCTAGAACATCTAAAAAATAATCAATAACTGCCAACAATTTGTCTAACTCCATCTTTGGCACTTACGACGCCTGTACTGGCACCTCTGGCACCTATTTACTGGAGTTTTGTGCTCCTCTCTGGATTATGGCACTTCTGTCGTCATTTTGGCACCTCTGGTGCTTCTTCTCTATAAAATGGCTCCTTTGGCGCCAGTATGCTGAAAATCTATGTTTTAACTCCAAATTTCTTTCTTTTTAATCCAAATGCCTAAAATCAATATACCTGCAAAAAAACAGGAAAATAACATTCTTTAAAGTGTAATATCACCAAATTTAAGCATAAAATGTATACATAGAATTGCTCATTTGCTTAGAGTATCATCTACTAGACCATGAATGCTCTTGAGTAGAATCTCTATCGCATGATGTTCCTACAGTTAAGGCTCGCACTTCATGCTCAAGTTCCTCCATCTTAAAATATAGTCCACCAATGAACAAGTGTTCCAATTTGGCAAACATCTTGATTGATCCATTGGGTAGCTCTGCATACCAATCAAATGCAATCTCTGCAAACTACTGACGAACTGGCTAAAGAATAGTGTTTTGTTACCCCAAGCTTTACAATAACTTGCCCGAAAGTGTGAAATATGATGTCGAGGGTTTTCTGTTCCATCAAAAGCTTGAATTTTGGTGGCATAATACCTTTAAGGTATGGTACGACATCAAATTACTTTGGGTAGTGTCTACCTCTTCAAGTTGATGCACCTCATTTAGATTGGGCTAAGGTCTCCCTTACTTACTTCTCGACCAACTGCTTGATATCGCTTTCTGGTACCACTTTGAATAGAATCCTTCTTTTGCAGTTCATCCCTATTAACAGAAGTGACCTCTTTCCTTTCATCTGCAGTGTGCACAATCTCAGGTTGGTTGAAGTCCAGAGTTTCCATCTACTGTGATTGTGACTATCGAAGCATCGTAGCCATGGCAGCCATAGTGGCGGCCATCTCCTACATTCTCTTCTCCANCCATGCCAGCCATAGTGGCGGCCATCTCCTTCATTCTTTTCTCCTTCTAGCTGATTTGTTTGTCCCTTAACTAAGTTCCCCTCTGCAAGTTGTCTATGACGTTCCCCTAGAAATAAGGTGGAGCATCACACGCAGATGTCATGGCCCTAGTCTTAAAGATATTAATTTCCATGAACTCCTCATCCATATAATCTGGTAGTTCGTAATCATCATCGTTGACATCCACTTATCGCTCCTTTGCCAATTCCAAAATCTCAGCTCTGAACTTCTTTACTTTATCATCGATTGCTTTCTCTATAATTAGTTTAAGATTGGTAGGATTTTTTTGAACAATGTCTTATTTTGCAACAGACTCTGAAGCAACAACAGTAATAATAGCTGGGGCATCGTACTCATGATCCAGCTCACAGAATTGCCCCATGAGCTTCTCAGAACTTACTGGTGTGGCAACCTTAGGTACCCCACACTTCCCTCTTTAACGTTGAAGTCTTGAGACGGAGTGTCTCGGCGAAGGCATTGGTATGTCGAAGAGAAGAATGCTCCTTACGGTGCAGACCAAGTACATCGATAAAAGGTCTCTTCCCATGATCCTTCTCTGAGAAATCCTCATACACGAAGGTAGGTGGTACTTTCAAACCCAGATGTGACTTGACTGGTCCACATCCTATAGGTTTCAAAAAAATGGTAGTGTCATATGTAACAGTGGAAACAGTGTCGATACAACTCCCAAGACGGAATTTGGTCGGAATACGAACTGGGGGTTATTCTGTTGATCTTTGTAGCTGATAAACATGTGGGACTTTCTTCAATATCTCAATCTTCATCCAAGGTGATACTATGCAACCCACCCACCTAAGCAGCCCAGCAACAGAACATACCTCCTTGATGGCTAATTTATCAAACAAGGTATGGACTCGGGTGATAGGAGTGGGCTTCTTCCTCTCCTCACCATGACCATGAGGTGGTGGTAGAGCGACAACAATTCTGTCGAGGCTCTCATTTCCAGTAGTGTCAGATAATGGGTGAAACCTACTCCCTTAGAGGAGAGGAGAGGTCTTAAGTACTCCAAGTTCCTCTTGTTGAGGAATCTCCTCAAAGAGAGCAAATTATGTAGCCTTGGCCCTGACAGCCCTTAGAATCTTATAGTTGTGGTTCCTCTTCTAATACTTGGTTAGCAGCGCAACTTTCAAACTATGAACCAATCTCAAACGCTGATGGTGCATTAACTGAGTCTTCTTCTAGTAGAATCTAATTTCCTTTGGTAGACAACACTGTGGGTACGGTGACAGTAAATCTAACGGCGGTAGGTGTGACGACTCTCCTCGGCACAGGAGCAGCAGATTTAGCAAGTTCAGGAACAATGGACCTGACAGCTATTGGGGCAGAAGCAAATTTTTCCGTCTTGCAAGAAGGGAAGTCCTGAAGATAGTTTAAATCAAATTTAGTGGAAGGCTCTTGAACATTTGGAGCAATGACTTTCAAGACAACGAACAAGGGCTTGTCGAGCACAACTTTGAACTCGTCGAACCCAGATTCAAACTTAATCATGGGTGTTAAGTGACGGGCCTCACGGCCAGTGGGCAGGTTGGAAGAGAAGTTAGAGTCAGAGACGACATTGTGGCTTCTTCAAAAAGAAAGCTATGAGGGTTAGCAACGGTTGATACCTCATAATTTTAGTGCAAGCACTAAATATCAAAAAAGGTAATTCTATGAACNAGTTTCCATCTACTGTGATTGTGACTGTCGAAGCATCGTAGCCATGGCAGCCATAGTGGCGGCCATCTCCTACATTCTCTTCTCCATCTAGCTGATTTGTTCGTCTTTTAACTAAGTTCCCCTTTGCAAGTCATCTGTGACGTTCTCCTAGACATAAGGTGGAGCATCACGTGCAGATGTCGTGGCCCTGATCTTAACGATATTAATTTCCATGAACTCCTCATCCATATAATCTGGTAGTTCGTAATCCTCATCATTGACATCCATTTCTCGCTCCTTTGCCAATTCCAAAATCTCGGCTCTGAGCTTCTTTACTTTATTATCAATTGCTTTCTCTTTAATCAGCTTAAGATTGGTAGGCCTTTTTTGAACATTGTCCTATTTTGCAATAGACTCTGAAGCAACAACAGTAATAATAGCTGGAGCATCATACTAATGATCCAACTCACGAAATTGCCCCATGAGCTTCTTAGAACTTACTGTTGTGGCAACCTTAGGTACCCCACACTTCCTTCTTTAACTTTGAAGCCTTGAGATGGAGTGTCTCGATGAAGGCATTAGTATGTCGAAGAGAAGAATGCTCCTTACGGTGCAAACCAAGTACAGCGGTAAAAGGTCTCTTCCTATGATCCTTCTCTGAGAAATCCTCATACACGAAGGTACGTGGTACTCTCGGACCCAGATGTGACTTGACTGGTCTACATCCTGCAGGTTTCAAAAAAATGGTAGTGTCATCTGTAACAGTGGCAACAGTGTCAATACAGCTCCCAAGATGGAATCTGGCCGGAATACAAACCGGGGGTACTTCTGCTGATCCATGTAGCTAACGAATAGGTGGGACTTTCTTCAAAATCTCATTCTTTATCCAAGGTGATACTGTGCAACCCACCCACTTAAGCAGCCTAGCAACAGAACATACCTCCTTGATGGCTAATCTTTCAAACAAAGTATGGAATCGGGTGATAGGAGTGGGCTTCTCTCTCTCCTCACCATGAACATAAGGTGGTGGTAGAGCAACAACAATCCTGTGGAGGCTCTCATCTCTAGTAGTGTCAGAGAATGGGTGAAACCTACTCCCTTAGAGAAGAGGAGAGGTCTCAAGTACTCAAAGTTCCTCTTGTTGAGAAATCTCCTCAAAGAGAGCTAATTATGTAGCCTTGGTCCTGACAGCCCTTAGAATCTTACAGTTGTGGTTCCTCTTCTGATACTTAGTCAGCGACGCAACTTTCAAACTATGAACCAATTCAAACACTGACGGTGGGGTAGCAAATGCATTAACCAAGTCTTCTTCCAGTAGAATCTACTTTCCTTTGGCAGACAACACTGTGGGTACGGTGACAGTAAATCTAACGATGGTAGGTGTGACGACTCTCCTCGGCACAAGAGTAGTAGATCTAGTGAGTGCATGAACAATGGACCTGACAGCTGCTGGGGTAGTAGCAAATTTTGCCTTCTTGCAGGAAGGGAAGACCTGACGACAGTTCAAATCAAATTTAGTGGACAACTCTTGAACATCTGGAGCAATGACTTTCAAGACAATGAACAAGGCCTTGGCGAGCACAACTTTGAACTCGTCAAACCCAGATTCAAACTTAATCATGGGTATCAAGTTGCGGGCATCTCAANGACAACGAACAAGGGCTTGTCGAGCACAACTTTGAACTCGTCGAACCCAGATTCAAACTTAATCATGGGTGTCAAGTTATGGGCCTCACGGCCAGTGGGCAGGTTGCAAGAGAAAGTTAGAGTCAGAGACGACATTGTGGCTGCTTCAAAAAGAAAGTTATGAGGGTTAGCAACGGTCGATACCTCATAATTTTAGTGCAAGCACTAAAAATAAAAAAAGGTCATTCTATGAATTGGGCACATCTTTCTTATTTTCATTTTATTTTGTTTTCAAATGTTTATTATGTTTCATTTTTTGTTTTCGCTTTCCAAATTTTTAAGTGTGTTTTTCAAATTTGTTGTTTGTTGGTGATTATGACTTTAGAGGGTTTAATTTAGGAATTAAACGAAAGTTAAGAAACGTAAAGATTTGGCTCAATTTGTAGATAGCAAACCAAACCTAAAAGACATAAGGCAAAAGGTGAAGTTCAGGACCTAGTTCGGGACCAACTTCACAATGCACTTCACCCAAGTGAAACTAGTTTACCATACACCTATTGGGGGTCCAACCTCACACAGTAAGAAAAGCCTTAAAGACTCTTGAACCCCTATGTTTAAGGATGGTTAAACAGATAGTCCTGGAATTGAAAAGAGTCGACCGTACTTTTTCAAGAAAGAAATGGACAAATCAAGCCAACAAAAGAAGGGTAATCTGGATAATGAGGGATATGGATACATTACCAATGTATGAAGACAAAACCTTCTTATCATAATGGAGAGGAAAATATTTCCCAGANTTTGTTGGTGATTATGACTTTAGAGGGTTTAATTCAGGAATTAAACGAAAGTTAAGAAACGTAAAGATTTGGCTCAATTTGTAGATAACAAACCAAACCCAAAAGACATAAGGTAAAATGTGAATTTTAGGACCTAGTTCGGGACCAACTTCACAATGCACTTCGCCCAAGTGAAACTAGTTTACCACACACCTATTGGGGGTCCAACCCCACACAGTAAGAAAAGCCTTAAAGATTCGTGAACCCCTATGTTTAAGGATGGTTAAACAGACAGTCCTAGAATCGAAAAGAGTCAACCATACTTTTTCAAGAAAGAAATGGTCAAATCAAACCAAAAAAAGAAGGGTAATCTGGACAATGAGGGACATAAATACATTACCAATATATGAAGACAAAACCTTCTTATCAAAACGGAGAGGAGAACATTTCCCAGGTGGAGTCGCCAAAAATTGTTGGTCGTCAACATGGGAAGATGATATTTAATATATATATATATATATATAACTTGAAAAGTAGTATTTTAATTTTTGAAAATACGAGACCGAACCAATCTCATACATGCAATTATTTAAATAGATCAGTGCAATGCCACAAGTGAAGCTCCAATCCTGAGGAATAGACACATTACTTGATAGTAAGACTTGATTAAGTAAAGTAAATAATTTATGATATCCATTTTAGTCTGTGAAGCCTTTATGTTGACTAACAAGTTCTTCAATCTAATATGAAAAATTAGAAAGATTTTATATTAAGTTGGGTTCCAAAGTTTCCTATAAGACTAAGCCTGTATAGTTAATTACATCTTAAATGACCGAAGTCACCTAATAAAACTCTCGATTTAGATCAGAGGTACTTGTTTTCATGAATCTCAAACTTTAGGGTTTTCAAGGTCAGACAAAGGAATATCAAATGGGAAAGATCAAATAGGAATAGTTATTTTTGGAATCCAAAGATAGAAAACTAGGGGATGCCATGGATCCTGAGGAGAACCTCGGTGTCTTCCCAAGCTATCCTATGATTTTGTTTCAATTTTGAGAAAATACTATTAGATGTAACATCCTGCCAATTTTATTATTTAAGGCTTACACTTACACGACACAGTCATACAAATAGCTTGGAATATAGAAGGGCTATTTGTACGAAAGACAATCTCAGAGCTTAAAGAGAGTTAGGGCTTATATTAAGTCGAAAGACAATCTCAGAGCTTAAAGCGAGTTAGGGCTTATATTGTACAATATGGTTGTGCAACGACCTAAAGATAAGTTGAGGATTTATGTTGAACTAGATAAACTACCTCAAAATCCTATGGCTTATTATTGAATTCTAAGGAAGGTTTGCTATTATAGACCCTTTTGATCTCTCGAAGTTGTTCTTCTGTACATTCTTATCATGCTTTCCACATTGTTAGCTCCAAGATCATTGCTGTGACGACTCCAGGTTTAAGGCTTCATAGTTTTACTGTTTAAGAGACAACTTTTGTTGTTTTTTTTTTCAAGTGTCTTTAGGGTGGATCTTAATTCAATTAAAGCGACACCGGTTTGGATCCTACGATTCCCTCATTCCGGCACCACTTCTTTCTCTTGAATTTACTTAGTTTAAACGAGTTGTTATGCTCATTTAAACTAGAGAACTCCCACTAGCAACCATAAGTTACCTCATCCAAGAAATCCTCGTAAACCCAACAGTAGTGTATTATGTTCTTTCATTATTTTGAAAGTGTAGATTTAATTTTGAAAATGTGTTTTATTGTTTTTCAATTTTGATTTAGTTTTGCATATAAAGTAAATAAATGCAGGTAGAAAAGTTTGTAAGGTAAATAAGTAAAATTGCATAAAATGTAAATGCGTACTTTGAGCTCTGCTCCAGCTGCATAGTTAGTCTCATAAAGCATAATATATTTGCAGAAAGTTTAAATAAAACACAGGAAAGTAAATAGAAACATCAATATAGGAAAATTTTGAAAATGAGCTGTAAGAAACTGCGAATAAGTAAAAGAAAACTCATAGTCACATATGAAAGTCTGGGACTAGGTGTAAGACGTTGGTAAAGGTGAGGGGCTCAGAATTGGATTGTGTGCTTCCCAACCTTGAGTAAGAGCTACCAACCCGATAATCTAAGGAAGGAAGTCCTAACCTCGATCTAAGTGATTAACTGTGGATCTTAATAAATTTTCATTTTAAATTAGTTTTCATGCATATAGAGTTTAATTTAACAAGCGAAAGAAGTTTTATTTTTGTAAATACTTTGCAGAGTATTATATTCCACAAGTTAATTACTCTAATTGAGATAGGATTACAAGCAACCTAAGACTATCACAAGTAATGATCTCATCAAGAGTTGGCAAATAGTATCATTAGTCCTTATCCTCTCCCTTATTAAAGGTCCATGAGATAAAAGATAGTATTCTAAACCCCACTTTGTATCCCTTATTTAGCACACATTAGCATTTTCGTCATCAAACTAGCCACCTATACCTCAGACTTACACAAGCTCGATGATCCATATGTGGAAAAAAAAATATCCCTAGTTGCTCACAATGATTTAAATGCCTTAGAGAAGACTCAAATCCCTGATCATTGGGTCAATAAATATAGGATAAGTAGTGTAAGGCATTTTTATTGATTTAAGTGAATTATCGGGTCCCGAGGCATAACCCTAAACAACTTTTAAGCCCCCTTGAATAGTTTTGAGTTCATTTGAACTTATTAAGTTTTTAAATTGATCATTTTAAGTTAAATTTAGATTTTATGGTGATTAAGTTATCCCATGCTCAATGAACCTTGATGTAATTATCCCACAAGCGGGGTACTTAGACATTCACTTGACTTTCAATTTAGAAGTTATGTAAGTGGATGCCCATAAAGGCAAGTTGAATTACTAAAGATCTTGTGCTCATGATTAGAACGGGGCTTACAGTGTTTTAGAAATATCCATGATTAATTTAGTTTCTCTTTTCTAAGCCTCACTAGCCAAATTTAAATCAAGCCTAATTCATTACGAGGCCCTTAAGTTAAATTTTCATGGTAGATTTCAATAATCAAACATGTTGAATTAAGTGGATTTAATTCTCATTGAAAGATTGCATTAATCACCCATTAGGTGGGCTTTAAATGAGTAAGTTGTCATCTTCCTAGATCAAGCCCACTACCTTAAGATAATCCAATTAGATTAACCTCCACATCATGATAATTTAGGAAAATTACAATTTTATCCTTCTTGTAGAAAAGTGACAACTTGATTTCCATCTCTTAGCCCTTATGTTCAAACATCTAAAGGAGTTCATTATGATAAAAAATACCCATTTACCCTTTGAGTTAACCTAAATTTTAGTTAGGGCATCAAAATCCAATAATTACCATTTTAACCTTAAGGCTTTCCACTTCATAATTTAATAAATTCAACTCAAATGAATTTAAAATTTTTTCGATGCCCCACTCATGGGTCAGTTAAAATATCAGAGGTGAAATTATGATATTTTGATTTTATTTAATTTTTACGATTATTTTTACTCAAAAATAGAAATTCTCAATGTTAATATATTTGATTAATCAAAGTAAATTTTATGTCTTTATGGAAATTATTAGAGGTTCACCTAAGTTAGAGGACCGCTTAGGTCAAATTTCATAATTTTTTTTAGTTATATTTCAATTATTATAATTATTTATTGATTTTCGTGATTAAATAAATAGAAAATATAATTTAATTTCCAAAATTATTATTTTTTTTTTCTTTAGTCTTCCTGAGTTCAAAGAACTTAGAAAAACTAATTTTTCATTTTTATGAATTTTGTTTTATTTATTGTAATTATTTTAATGCAAAATTAAGGAAAATATATTTCTAGCATTTAAAAATACATAAATTTATTAAAAGAATTAAGAAAAATATTTTAAATGGTCCCAAGCGACCAAGGAACAATTTGTGACATTTTGGTGCATTTTTGTATTGTTGTATTTTTTAATTATTTTTAGTTATTTTTAAATTAAAAATTAGCTAAAAAAATGAAATATTTATTTAAACACCAATTTTATTTTTCTTGAGTGTCCCTAGACACAAGGATCACTCTAAACCACTTTTCATAATCTTCTTAATTATATTTTAATTATTTTGGAGAAAAAATCCCATTTATTTTGAAAAATAGACTTTGGTATTAAACACATTTCAAATGAATTTTACATTTTTACAGCAGCTTAATATGTTTATTATCTTCATTGTGGATCAAATTTTGTGATTTATTGAATTATATTTTATTTTCTTAATTATTTATTGTTATTAATGACTTAATTATCTAAGATAATACACATAATTATTAAAACTTATTTCATATTTTTCCTAAGGTTCGCTGACCACACTTAACCTACCAAAGTAAACCTTACATTTTTTAATTTATATTTTCATTTATATAATTATTTTAAGCAAAAGGGGTGACTTAACTTTGAAAATTGGGGCTTTTAGAGTTAGGGGTGTTCTCTGACTTTGGAAAAATTAGAGAACACTCCTAATCATATGGAGAATAAACCCCCTAAACTTCAAGTTATGGTGATTAATATTTAATTAAATAAAATTAAAAAAAGCTCTGGAATATTTAACTAATTAAATTTAAAATATATGAAAACTGATTTTAATTTTTAGTCCATAATATTCTTCTATGTTCAGCATCAGGGTATTTTTATTTCATTTTTATGATTTTTTTACACCAAGTTATTTTTTAAATTTTAGGAATTTTTTTAAATAAAAAATGCCATATTTTTCTACTTATCCACGTTGGTGCCACGACAGCATAGTACCTGTCAAACTTTCTACGCTGTGTGCTCTGATTCGACGCCATCATCCTCGTCAGCTGCCACGCCGCTCCGCGTTCATGAAACGCTCCTTCTTCTAGCGAGATCTGAGTTGTCCGACCGATACACGCACGATTATAAGGCTCCTGGTCATCATCCTCAAATGACTTGACTTGTAAACCTTCCGTTTTATAAACTTAATTTCTCTCTATATTATCAACTAAATCATACAGAGTTTGTTCCTACACCTTCATCTAATCAAAACGCACATATCTATACGACTAGCACATCCTAAATTTTTAGTTTGTTTCACAAAAGGCCAAAATCGAACGCAAAATTAGGTATTTGAATTCATACCTTTATTCAAGAGGTGTAGCCTCAATTGGATGCTTGCAGAAGCTTCAGTGGAGTCTAATGAAAATCCTTGAAGTGTCACCTTTCTCTGAGATGAGGTCTAGCTAACAGTTTGATCAAAAGATGGTGTGACATTGGTCTATGTATGGTGCAAAGGGTTGTAGGGACGGGGCTTTNAGATCACATATTTAATACTTTGCATTTCAAGAATCATGCTGGTTCTCTAAGATACGGCTTGGAACAGAGCAAAAGGATTGCTAACCGGAGATCCACCTTCGACGGGAGGGAGACAAGGAAGATACGGCTTGGAACAGAGCAAGAGCTCGTGGAAAAGGATCGCGGAAAGCGGAAAAGGATTGCTAACCGGAGATCTGGCGTCGGGCTGTGGGATTCGTCGGCCAAGGAAAGCCCTAGGCTTCGAACGAACAGGAGGAGGGCGGCAAGGTCGCGGAAAAGTGTCGCGGAAAGCCTAGGCGAAGCCGAAAAGGAGGAGGGGTTAATGAGGAAAAATAAATCGCGAAACGCGGACCGCGGGGGTCAGCCCGCGGTTCGCGTGTTTAAGGAAATAAAAAACGCATTTTTCAATAATTCATCAAAAAGTGCGAACCAAACGGTATGGCGGCGTTTTCAAAACGCCGCCCGCACTTATAAGCTGCCCCAAACGGGGCCT
>JXCR01074294.1:197348-249731 GCA_002079205.1 Phalaenopsis hybrid cultivar | reverse complement strand
AAGATCATTTAAACATCATTTTGATTATCAAATAAGGGTGTGAAATCATTGATTTCCAAAGTTATACCCCTAAATTCAAAAGTCATCTTATGCTAATGAAGTTTCCAAAATTTTGATAATTATGGGAATCATTCTTTTATCTTGTAATTTGGCAAAGTGAAGTGGGTTTCTACCAATTAAGTACATTTTTTATTGAAAATCATCAAATTACATTCATTCTCTCCAATTACATTCATTCTCTCCAATTGACACTCCGCCTCTCATAGGTATGTTAGAGTAATGTAAAAAATGAATTATAGTTGTTAGATCTATAAATATTTAAGTATTGAATGGAATGTATGTGAGTTTCAGTTTTTCTTTTCTTTTATTTGATAGAATGTGTTTTGGGTTTAGGGTTAGAGTTTAGCAACTTGAAGGATGATTGACTAAATATTTTCCTATTTCAATTGGATTACATCAGGGATCGGCTTTAAGCCCATATATTTTTGCTTGGATTTATAGAGGGATTTAAGATAAATCATTCCAAATAGTCATTTTGAACAAGATGAAGGCACAAATTTGATGAATCTAAACTTCATGGATTTCAGCTGTAAATCCCATACATTCTGAATCCCATCAATCGGTGGATTTATGAAATTTACGAGATTTGCACTGAGAGCGAATTATATTGCGGTGGACTTACAACTTCCCAAATAGTTTTAACGGAATCGTGGGATTTCAAGGATTTTGTTTTCAGATAGTTTTTCATTCAGGATTTAGTAAATTCAGATTTACGGGATTTGTTAAATCTTATTTAATTAAAATAAATCCATTATCAGACATCCCCTTAGTTATGGTTGCTCTTGCTTGAAATTTACAAAATGATGTACCTTTGTGTATGTTTTCGCTAGTGATATCATTCTTATTGATAAAACTATCAAAAGAGTTTTAGAAAAATGTAAGTTGTGGAGGTCGAAATTGGAGTCTAATAGCATTCGTCTGAGTAGATCTAGAACTGAATAAATGAAATGTAATTTTAGTAGTAGAAGCTCTAGTATCAGAGTTATAACTACGGGTGATTAAATCATTAAAAGGTGTGAACATTTTAGATCTCTCGGGTCTCTTGTTCAAAGTGATGGTGATATAGATGAAGATGTACTTAGTAGAATTGAAGTTGGTTGGTTGAAGTGAAATACACCAAAAATATATACATTTTCAGACCCATATTTTATACTTGTTTTTGGTGATATTGCACTTTAATAGAAAGTATTTTGATATTTTCTTGCATGTTGATTTTTAGAGCTTAAAGCAAAAAAGGATGAAATTTAGAGTCAAAATGACATTTTTGAGGAAATACTCAGCGTCGGCAGCGCCAAGGTCAGCACCGACGGCGCAGAACAACCAAAAGCTGGATAATTTTTACTCAGCGCCGATAATGCCAAAGGCGGTTCAGACTCTGTTTCTAGAAGGTTCGTGTATTTGGACAATTTTTTAAGATTTTTTGGAGGCACCTCTTAGCGAGCCGACCTTGGGCTTTATTTGGGGCCGAATTTCATATTAGCCAATTGATTTTTGAAGATTTTCTAGAGAATTTTTCTACTCCAAACTTAATTTACTTTTCAAATTGGTCAATTGATTTGTTAAAATATGTTGTGAAACATATGATCTAGTAAATAGAGTATGAGTTCTACAATAGAGTGAAGGTCACATTTGATTTCATAAAAGAGAAATTCGTTTAAGAAATTAAGTGCAAATAAATAGGGAAATATTCTTTATTAGGAATCTTTAGGGTGACAGACTAAAATCCCCAATTTGGTCTTAGTGTTTAAAAACTAAAGCGATAGTTAGCCTTCAGGTGAAGGAAAGTGGGAGCTATGGAGTGGGAGCCGGTATCCTCCTAGCCTAGCCATGGATTTAGGGACTAAACCTAAGATTAACCAATAATTTTCTATGCATTGTATCAAGGTAGAAAATTAAAATTGCTCATATTTGGCATAATACATATTATAAACATTTAATCTCATCTCATTTCACCAGAATTTCATTGTAGTGGGAAGGATGCTTTTTCACATAAGAAATCTTCATTACATAAACATAGTTAGTAGATTAGTAATTTTATTAAAAATTTGCATTTCTGTTTTGCTAATAGTTAAGTAATTTAGTTTGGTTAATATCTCAACATTCAAAATTAGTGATAGTTATTTCGTTTAATTTTCTGTAAATTTCCTGTTAAAATTTATCATTATTAACTTACACCTTCGCCTTGAGATTGATATTTGGGGCTTAAATAGAAAGTCCATTATTACTTGGTAACGATACGTATACTTGCATAAAATCTCATTATTAATTATCTATAATTATATATATTTTACACAACTTACTTTTCATATAAGGATCAAGTTTTTGGCGCTATAGTGGTGTCAACTTCATAAATCCTTACATATCAAAATTAGGATCAAAGTGGCAGAATGCATCCAACTTATTGTGTGATAGAAACACCACTTAGACTTAAAGGAAAACTTTATAAGATGGTTGTGAGACCTGCAATGTTTTATGGCGCAGAATGTTGTCCTTTAAAAGAGAAGCATAAAAAAAGGTTAAGTGTTGTTGAGCTGATAATGCTTAGATGAATGAGTGGATTGACACATATAGACAAAATGGGAAATGAATATATTCGTGATAGGTTTTGTTTAGCTAGCCATTTTTTCTAATGGTGAATTTATTGTTGATAAGCTTACATTGCTTCCTTGATCTTTGTTGGTTGTTGAGATTGGTTTTTTGAGCTATGATGAATTCCAGCCTTCACTAAAATTCAATCAATTTTGAATATATTTTTATATCTTTAAAATCTAGGATGCAATTTTAATCTTTCTCCTACAAGTAAGTTCTGATCTCCAANCATAAAAAAAGGTTAAGTGTTGTTGAGCTGATAATGCTTAGATGAATGAGTGGATTGACACATATAGACAAACTGGGAAATGAATATATTCGTGATAGTTTTTGTTTGGCCAACCATTGTTTCTGATGGTGAATTTATTGTTGATAAGCTTACATTTCTTTCTTGATCTTCGCTGGTTGTTGAGATTGGTTTTTTGAGCTATGATGAATTCCAGCCTTCACTAAAATTCAATCAGTTTTGAATATATTTTTATATCGTTAAAATCTAAGATACAATTTTAATCTTTCTCCTACAAGTTCTGATCTCCAGTTGATTATCTTTATTCTCTTTGTTTTGGTGGTTTGTTTGGTGGTTTTTATTTCTTTTTGTTGTTTTTATTGGTATAGTTTGTCTTTCTATTTCTTGTGTTTATTCTGTTTTATTTGCTTTGTAGCTATAGATCTTTAAAGNCTTTTTGTTGTTTTTATTGGTATAGTTTGTCTTTCTATTTCTTGTGTTTATTCTGTTTTATTTGCTTTGTAGATATAAATCATTAAATACTTGCTTTCTTCCTTTCTTTCACTTTGAAGCTTTTAAGGTTTTTGATTTTCTCTTTTTTAAAAATAAACCATAAATTTAATTATTTAAATGTGATGGTTGTTGTGTATGCTTAAAGGTAGAATCTCAAAATATTTATTTAAAAAAGATTTACATACATATCGNAAATTTAATTATTTAAATGTGATGGTTGTTGTGTATGCTTAAAGGTAGAATCTCAAAATATTTATTTAAAAAGATTTACATACATATCACTAAATCCTTATGTAAAATACATGAAATGTAGTTTTAGTAATAATAGATCTATTGGCAAAGTTGTTATTATGGATGATCAAATTATTAGGAGTGAACATTTAGATATCTAGGGTCTCTTATTCAAAGTGGTGGTGATATAGATGGGGATATTATTAGTACAATTCAAGTTGGTTAGTTGAAGTGGAGGAATGCATACTTCTTATTTTGTGATAGAAAACATTATTTATATTTAAAAGAAAATTTTATAAGATGGTGGTGAGACTTGTTTTGTTCTTTGTCACAGAATGTTTGTCTTAAATTAAGGGGTTGTTTGGTTGTAAGCAGGATGTAGTTTAAAAAGTGATGCCCTGTTATTCAGACAGTTTGTCAGCAACCTCGTCAAAGTGACCTTTGATTGGTTTGCAAAATTATCGAATGGGTTAATTAAGACTTTTGTAAAGCTCAAGACATTGTTCATCAAACAATTTGCTTAAGCAAAACACCATATCATCATTGGTGATTTGGTTGTTGAGAAATAGAAACCAAGAGAAACTTTGGTTGAATATATTCTTTGATAGAGGAATCTAAGCATGAAGAGTGAACTACAAATTTAAGAACAACATGTAATAGAGATTCTTTTGAAAATCATTCACGAGCCAGTATAGTTTTTTTTCTTAAAGGATTCATAATTCAGACTTTTAAGAAGGTAGTAAGACAACCAATCTTTAAAAATAAGTCAAACAACATATTTTTTTAAAGAACTTTGATAGACCAAAGCTGTAAAAAAATATTTTAAAAAATAAATCAGGAATTGTGTCAGTTGTAGATAAAAGAAAAGAATCAATGCAGATATAACCCAATTATTCTTTTCAGTAGCAACAACAACATCAGCATAATTACAGACATAATCAGCAGCAGTATTGGTCATCATAGTAGTATCATCATAAACAAAAACACCAATAGAGCTATAGTCAATAATAGCAACTATATCAATCACCGTGGCAGTAGCGGCCATAGTCACAAAAAAGATGCCTAAGATCAAATAGAGAAGGGTATATCTTCATGGAAGATCATTTGAACTAAACAATTTTTTTGTAAACTGAGGAAATTATGAAAATGTTCAAAACTTTGATAAAAAAACCTAGGTTCAAACTATAGAAACCAATGAATGTTGAGGATGTGAAGAGGAAAGAGCACCTAAGATATTGCCACTACCACAAGAGGATCTATCATATTATCGAGGATTGTTTAGTTTCAAGGAAAAGTTGGAGAGGAAATTCAAGAATTATAGTATTGTAATACCAAATTAATACTTAAAATAGCCTAAAAAAGGATCTATTAGTGTTAATTCACATGATACAATAACTTCATTTGATTTGTATAAGACTAAAGGTGGTTGGAGCTAGGTATGGTCCAAGTATAAGAAGATTCTCAACAAAATCCAAGCCCTTCCAACACGAACTTCTATTGAAATGAAGGAGCCTATTAAGTGGTTTATATTAATTGTTTAGGAAGAGAGTTCTTTGGTTAAGCTAAAGGAGACAAGTAAAAATGTCAATGGAAATATGGGTAGATCAGATCCTACTATTACATCTTTTACTCCTTGGATAGTTGTTTAGGACAAGAGCAAGAAACCCTTCGCTCAACTAACTCTGTAGGATTTTTATTTCATTCCTCCTGGGACGTATAAAACTAAGAGTCGTGATTTTAATTACATTTTTTTTTTATCTCTCATGATACCTTTATCAAAAACCTCAAAAATAGACAACCTAATTTTTATTAAAACCTCAATCTTAATGATAATTTTCAAATCACGGCTAATCCTAGTGAGTTATTTGGAAAGAATAAGTATGGTTTTGATAGTGATGCATCTGTTTATCAGTTTCAGTGAACTCATATAACAATTGAACTTGAGCTCTCTGATTCTAAAGACTTTATTTAGGAGCCTTCAGGTGTTATCGTTAAGATGGTAGTTACCACAACAAGTTTCCTTTAGAAGAGATAACTGAAGTTAATCTTTGAGTTGAAAAATACTACCTCATCAAATGGCACTTAGGATGAAACAAAATTTGTAATTGCTTCAAATGAATCAGTTCCCTCTCTCAAAAAGAATCTGTAGAGGTAAAATCGAAAGTGAATTATAATATACTAGCCCACCAAAAAAAAATACCGTCTATATTAAGTATTTATAATACCCTAATCCATTCGAAGGAGATGTTGGATTCATTAGTAAAAGCCTTATAAATCTTGTGATTTCTCAATATTGGCAACGTTATCTCTAGAAATGATTGTTTGTTTGTTTGAGACATACTGTTTTGCATTTTTGTATATCACAACTTAATGGACTAAAAATAATTGTAAATCTCCTTGTATGCAATATTCTTCTATTTCATGCCAGTATTTAATGCATCGATGCAACAAATAAGGAACCATCATATGCCAGTAAAGTATTTAAAGAAGTCTTTTGAGTCAATTATATGGAATTTCGTGTTTGACACCACATCACTAATCTTCAACAGTAGGGTTATTGAATCAAGAGCACTCTCTCCAATTTGATTGAAGCCTCACAACATCATTTTGTTGGCGATCACTTTATAAGCATCAATATTGTTGTAAATAAGAGTTCTCAAGTTTATTTTGCCATAAACTAGCCAGATAAATTTTATTTTATTAAATATAATTGTTCTTGTTTATATCTCCTTAAAATGCATCATGTTACTTTTTGCATTAAAATGTGTTGATGCAAAATTTTCTTTTAGTTGTCCAATATCTTAAAATAGTATTTTAATAAAATAAACAGTGTAAGAAATATTACAATAAATCATTTTATGATAAATAAAACATGAGGTGTAAAATAATATTTGTATTTTTATATATGGAAAACTCTTTATTAGATATCATAAGGTAAATATTTATAGGATTGATTTGTAAAAAAACATTGCATTTAGTATGACATTACTCTCATAGAAATTTCCATATAAAATACTAATTTTAAAATGATTTAAATGTTTTTAAAGTATATTTGATCTAAATCAATATATCTTAATATAATATAGGCTTGAACATATATACATGTATAAAATGGGTAAATTTTAACATGATAGATTAGGTGCTAAAAATCATTTAAAAATTCAATTTCCAAATAAAAAATTATTTATTCACAATTTACTTTTTCTATGCAAAACAGCTTGAATTTGTATACATAAAAAAATAACAGGAAAAATTTAACAGCTTATTGTTGGCATGCAAAATTAGGGCATTTAAATAAATAACACACAATTCTTGTGTATTTACGTATCTCACAACTAAACATTCGTATTTACACACATAGCGCTCGCATATTTAATATTGCATCGATGTATAGCACCATTCCCGCTTTTTAAAAGTTAAGTAAACCATTTCAAGCATACATTTAAATCATCAAAGTGCTATGTTCGTAAACATAGACGTTTACGAGTGAAATATATATGGTGTGTTTAGGGCAGTTTGTGCATTTCAGGATAAGCAGCTTATGCTGAAACGCGGCCAACAGGTCAACCATGGGGCGGCCCACGGTCTGCGTTTAGTATTAAAATGGAACCGCATTTCCGGATAAGCGGGCAAAACGAATGATCCAAACGCACAAGCTAGAATTACAAAAAAAATATATATATTTTACTACATTTTCTTTTTCAAGATAACAAGTTCTGACTTTTTAAAATTCGAAAGATTTATATGTGTGCCACTTAATTCTTATGTATTTATATATCTAACACTTAAACATCCATATTTACGTATAAATAAGGTCACATATGTAAGAAAAGTTGTATTTCACTTTCTAAAAGATAAAAAATCATATTTTTTATGTGATATGATAGGCTTTGGATGGTATAAATATCNATTAATTATTAGTGCTTTGAATTAGGTTATTAATTATTAATTTAAGTTGTTAAGGTACCATTTAATTATTTATTTTTTTAATTGATTAATTGTTTATTTGAACTTCTAATTCTTTAATTAAATTATTAATCTATTTAATTAATTTTTTAATGGTTAAATTTAAATTATTTAGGAATTTAATTAAATATAATTTATTAATTTATTAATTTATTAATCATTAAATTAAGTTATTTAATTATTTAATAATGTATTAATTTATTAATGATTTAATTAAATTATTAACTTTTTAATGGCTGAATTAAGTTATTAATTACTAATGATTTAATTGGATTATTTAATTATTTATTGGTTGAACTAAGTTATTAATTGTTTAATGAATATATTTAACTTAAGTTATTAATGGGTTAATTCTGTTATTAATNTAATTTATTAATCATTAAATTAAGTTATTTAATTATTTAATAATGTATTAATTTATTAATGATTTAATTAAACTATTAACTTTTTAATGGCTGAATTAAGTTATTAATTACTAATGTTTAATTGGATTATTTAATTATTTATTGGTTGAACTAAGTTATTAATTGTTTAATGAATATGTTTAACTTAAGTTTTTGATTTGTTAATTTGGTTATTAATGGGTTAATTCTGTTATTAAAGAATAATTTATTATTAATGGGTCAATCAATTAAATTTTGGATTAATTGGTTATTTATTGGTCAATTAAGTCATTAGTAATTTAATTAAATAATTAAGTTACTTATTGTTTCGGCAAGGCTAATTTTGGGTGATTAGAAGGTATTAACAAGGTAATCAGGCTAAGTAACTTTTGGCCAAGTGGATTAGGCNGTTATTAATGAATAATTTATTATTAATGGGTCAATCAATTAAATTTTGGATTAATTGGTTATTTATTGGTCAGTCAAGTCATTAGTAATTTAATTAAATAATTAAGTTACTTTATTGTTTCGACAAGGCTAATTTTGGGTGATTATAAGGTATTAACAAGGTAATCAGGCTAAGTAATTTTTGGCTAAGTGGATTAGGAGAAGATCAAGGTTTGGCTCAGTAGATTAGAGAGTAATTAAAGTTTGATTGGTCTAGTTTAGGATGATTAACAAAGTAAATAAGCATTAAACATTCAATCAAGAGAAGATAAATTCATAAAGGCTCTTGATTTTAGCAAATTTACAGAGGAAACATGTTATTTTGATGAAATAAATCATTAAACACACAATATACTACATCTATAACATAAGCCCTATGGATCTTTCACATAATGTACAACATTTACTATGGAACATGTAAACATAAATAGAACTCAAAGATTCATCATAAAACATGGATATAATTTTTCTATTTTGAGAAATAAGGTATGTGACCATGTCGATTTCATGAGATAAACATACTTAAATAAATAACAATATAAGTAGCAGTAAACCGCTATCACTTGAATAAACTACATGCAAGAAGTCTGAAGAATTTGAAAAAGAATAGAAGATCCTAAAATTCATTACATAAAGTCATAAAGAGATGGAAAAAACTTTAATCTAAAGGAAAAAAGAGACAATCTACCGTTGCTTGATTGGATTTTTCCTTGCTTTGATATGTTCCTCCTTGAAATTTTTTTGCTTTTCCCTTTTGCTTTTGCCTTGCTCTTATTGGATTTTCCTTGCCTTTTCTTGGTTTTAGAGTTTCCAAGGAGAATTCAAAAGAGAGGCTGAGGAGGAGGGGACAAATGAGGGTGGATAATTCTAATGTTAAGGGTGTTTTCCGCCATTATAGATTAATGGGGGTTATTTCTTAGAGGGGAAAGAGGTTGGGGAGGAATTGAATTGCTATGATTGAATGAGTGGTTAGATTTTAAAAGAGTGGCCAGGATTTAATCCTTTTAGAGGGAAAAGGGACTAATCTTGGCTAAGGGGTTTGTTCCAATGAGAGAATAGAACTAAGATTGATGAGGTGTCATTAAGAGAGTGGTTGGATGTGGAGAAGAATGGAAGACTAAGTTAAAATGGCTTGCAAAAGAGGGGGCTTTCTTGTAAATTGACAAGGACAATTAGAGAATTTTGAAATTTAATGTCATTTTGAAGGACAAAAGAAGGATTCTAATGGTCTAAACCACTTTTAAAATGGATTTCTTTAGCCTAAAATACGACCGTTTGAAGTATGAAGGTGTTCATTAACGCTGCTACAAAAAAAGC
Source organism: Phalaenopsis hybrid cultivar (assembly GCA_002079205.1). Classification (NCBI taxonomy): domain Eukaryota; kingdom Viridiplantae; phylum Streptophyta; class Magnoliopsida; order Asparagales; family Orchidaceae; genus Phalaenopsis; species Phalaenopsis hybrid cultivar. The sequence continues at coordinate 239,999 of JXCR01074294.1, read as the reverse complement.
ACCAAAACTGACGATAAAATTGATAACCTAAATATACGTCTAAAAAAGGCTCTATTTTCGGACAACATAGCAATGGTTTATGAGTTAGGTTTTTTTTTAAAGGCATAGCCACAGTACAAGCTGTCACTTAGTAACAGTAATATTTTTTTGATGATTTTTATTACTACTGACGCATGATACTGTCAGTAAGAAAATATTAACTGACGACCACATTTCTTTGATTATTCATGAACCCTCATGAACCCACAATTTGGTGGGGTTTTAACCGCTGAGTTTTTTTAATAAGCTATTAGAATTTATATTAGTAATAATGTTAATTACTGGTGGATTAAATGTTTTTTTATAAGCCATCAAAATGAATCCTTTATACCAGTAAAATTACGTCCCTCCCGACCTTGCTCTAATCCTCCCCTCTGTCGGTTTCACCTCGGTGCCCTAACCCTCCCCTCTCCAGGCGACTCCACCACTCTGCCTATCCCATTACATTCATTCTCTCCCATTGACACTCCGCCTCTCATAGGTATGTTAGGGTAATGTAAAAAATGAATTATAGTTGTTAGATCTATAAATATTTAAGTATTGAATGGAATGTATGCGAGTTTCAGTTTTTCTTTTCTTTTATTTGATAGAATGCGTTTTGGGTTTAGGGTTAGAGTTTAGCAACTTGAAGGATGATTGACTGAATATTTTCCTATTTCAGTTGGATTACATCAGGGATCGGCTTTAAGCCCATATATTTTTGCTTGGATTTATAGAGGGATTTAGGCTAAATCATTCCAAATAGTCATTTTGAACAAGATGAAGGCACAAATTTGATAAATCTAAACTTCATGGATTTCATCTGTAAATCCCATACATTCTAAATCCCACCAATTGGTGGATTTATGATATTTATGAGATTTGCAGTGAGAGCGATTGAGATTGCAGTAGACTTACAACTTCCCAAATAGTTTTAATGGAATTGTGGGATTTCAAGGATTTTGTTTTCAGATAGTTTTTCATTCAGGATTTAGTAAATCCAGATTTACGGGATTTGTTAAATCCTATTTAATTAAAATAAATTCATTATCAGACATCCCCTTAGTTATGGTTGCTCTTGCTTGAAATTTACAAAAGGATGTACCTTGGTGTATGTTTTCGCTAGTGATATCATTCTTATTGATAAAACTACCAAAAGGCTTTTAGAAAAATGTAAGTTGTGGAGGTCGAAATTGGAGTCTAATAGCATTCGTCTGAGTAAGTTCTAGAACTGAATACATGAAATGTAATTTTAATAGTAGAAGCTCTAGTGTCAGAGTTATAACTATGGGTGATTAAATCATTAAAAGGTGTGAACATTTTAGACCTCTCAGGTCTCTTGTTCAAAGTGATGGTGATATAGATGGAGATGTACTTAGTAGAATTGAAGTTGGTTGGTTGAAGTGTGATACACCAAAAATATATGCATTTTTAGACCCATATTTTATACTTATTTTTTGTGATATTGCACTTTAATGGAATATATACATTTTTAGACCCATATTTTATACTTATTTTTGGTGATATTGCACTTTAATGGAAAGCATTTTGATATTTTCTTACATGTTGTTGGTTTTTAGAGCTTAAAGCAAAAAGGATGAAATTTGGAGTCAAAATGACATTTTTGAGGAAATACTCAGCGTCGGCAGCGCCAAGGTCAGCACCGATGGCGCAGAACAACCGAAAGCTGAAGAATTTGTACTCAGCACCGACAATGCCAAAGGCGGTTCAGACCCCGTTTCTAGAAGGTTCGATGTATTTGGACGATTTTTGAAGATTTTTTGGAGGCACCTCTTAGCGAGCCGACCTTGGGCTTTATTTGGGGCTGAATTTCATATTGGCCAATTTATTTTTGAAGATTTTCTGGAGAATTTTTCAACTCCGAACTTAATTTACTTTTCAAATTGGCCAATTGATTTGTTAAAATATGTTGTGAAACATATGATCCAGGAAATGGCGTATGAGTTCTACAATAGAGTGAAGGTCACATTTGATTTCATGAAAGAGAAATTTGTTCAAGAAATTAAGTGCAAATAAATAGGGAAATATTCTTTATTAGGTGTATAATTGGAGAATCATTAGGGTGACAGACTAAAATCCTCAATTTGGTCTTAGTGTTTAAAAACTAAAGCGCTAGTTAGTCTTCAGGTGAAGGGAAGTGGGAGCTGTAGAGTGGGAGTCGGTATCCTCCTAGCCTAGCCATGGATTTAGGGACTAAACCTAAGATTATCCAATGATTTTCTATGCACTGTATCAGGGTAGAAAATTAAAATTGCTCATATTTGGCATAATACATATTATAAACATTTATCTCATCTCATTTCACCAGAATTTCATTGTAGTGGGAAGGATGTTTTTTCACATAATAAATCTTCATTACATAAACATAGTTAGTTGATTAGTAATTATTATTCAAAATTTGCATTTCTATTTTGCTAATAGTTAAGTAATTTAGTTTGGTTTATATCTCAACATTCGAAATTAGTGATAGTGATTTCGTTTAATTTTCTGTAAATTTCCTGTTAAAATTTATCATTACTAACTTACACCTTCACCATGAGATTGATATTTGGGGCTTAAATAGAAAGTTCATTATTACTTGATAACGATATGTATACTTGCGTAAATTCACATTATTAATTGCATATAATTATATATATTTTACACAACTTACTTTTCATATAAGGATCAAGTTTTTGGCGTTGTAGTGGTGTCAACTTCATAAATCCTTATATATCAAAATCAGGATCAAAGTGGCAGAATGCATCCAACTTATTGTGTAATAGAAACACCTCTTAGACTTAAAGAAAAACTTTATAAGATGGTCGGGAGACCTGCAATGTTTTATGGCGCAGAATGTTGTCCTTTAAAAGAGAAGCATAAAAAAAGGTTAAGTGTTGTTGAGCTGATAATGCTTAGATGAATGAGTGGATTGACACATATAGACAAAATGGGAAATGAATATATTCGTGATAGGTTTTGTTTAGCTAGCCATTTTTTCTAATGGTGAATTTATTGTTGATAAGCTTACATTGCTTCCTTGATCTTTGTTGGTTGTTGAGATTGGTTTTTTGAGCTATGATGAATTCCAGCCTTCACTAAAATTCAATCAATTTTGAATATATTTTTATATCTTTAAAATCTAGGATGCAATTTTAATCTTTCTCCTACAAGTAAGTTCTGATCTCCAATTGATTATCTTTATTCTCTTTGTTTTGGTGGTTTGTTTGGTGGTTTTTATTTCTTTTTGTTGTTTTTATTGGTATAGTTTGTCTTTCTATTTCTTGTGTTTATTCTGTTTTATTTGCTTTGTAGCTATAGATCTTTAAAGACTTGCTTTCTTCCTTTCTTTCACTTTGAAGCTTTTAAGGTTTTTGATTTTCTCTTTTTTAAAAATAAACCATAAATTTAATTATTTAAATGTGATGGTTGTTGTGTATGCTTAAAGGTAGAATCTCAAAATATTTATTTAAAAAAGATTTACATACATATCGCTAAATCCTTATGTAAAATACATGAAATGTAATTTTAGTAATAATAGATCTATTGGCAAAGTTGTAATTATGGATGATCAAATTATTAAAAGGAGTGAACATTTAGATATCTAGGGTCTGTTATTCAAAGTGATGGTGATATAGATGGGGGTATTATTAGTACAATTCAAGTTGGTTAGTTGAAGTGGAGGAATGCATACTTCTTATTTTGTGATAGAAAATACTATTTATACTTAAAAGAAAATTTTATAAGATGGTGGTGAGACTTGTTCTGTTCTTTGTCACAGAATGTTGGTCTTAAATTAAGGGGTTGTTTGGTTGTAAGCAGGATGTAGTTTAAAAAGTGATGCCCTGTTATTCAGATAGTTTGTCAGCAACCTCATCAAAGTGACCTTTTTTGCAAAATTATCGAATGGGTTAATTAAGACTTTTGTAAAGCTCAAGAAATTGTTCATCAAACAATTTGCTTAAGCAAAACACCATATCATCATTGGTGATTTGGTTGTTAAGAAATAGAAACCAAAAGAAACTTTGGTTGAATATATTCTTTGATAGAGGAATCTACGCATGAAGAGTGAACTACAAATTTAAGAACAACATGTAAAAGAGATTCTTTTGAAAATCATTCATGAGCCAATATAGTTTTTTTTTTTTTCTTAAAGGATTCATAATCAAGACGTTTAAGAAGGTACTTAGTAAGACAACCAATCTTTAAAAATAAGCCAAACAACATATTTTTTAAAAAAAGTTTGATAGACCAAAGCTGTAAAAAATATTTTAAAAAACAAATCAGGAACTGTGTCAATTGTAGATAAAAGAAAAGAATCAATGCAGATACAACCCAATTAGTCTTCTCAGTAGCAACAACAACATCAGCATAATTACAGACATAATCAGCAGCAGTATTGGTCACCATAGTAGTATCATCATAAAAAAAAACACCAATAGAGCTATAGTCAATAATAGCAACTATATCAGTCACCGTGGCAGTAGCGGCAATAGTCACAAAAAAGATGCTTAAGATCAAATAGAGAAGGGTATATCTTCATGGAAGATCATTTGAACTAAACAAATTTTTTGTAAACTGAGGAAATTATGAAAATGTTCAAAACTTTGATAAAAAAACCTAGGTTCAAACTATAGAAACCAATGAATGTTGAGGATGTGAAGAGGAAAGAGCACCTAAGATATTGCCACTACCACAAGAGGATCTATCATATTATCAAGGGTTGTTCAGTTTCAAAGAAAAGTTGGCGGGGAAATTCAAGAATTATAGTATTGTAATACAAAATTAATACTTAAAATAGCCTAAAAAAGGATCTATTAGTGTTAATTCACATGATATAATAACTTCATTTGATTTGTATAAGACTAAAGGTGGTTGGAGCTAGGTATGGTCCAAGTATAAGAAGATTCTCAACAAAATCCAAGCCCTTCTAACGCGAACTTCTGTTGAAATGAAGTAGCCTATTAAGTGGTTTATATCAATTGTTTAGGAAGAGAGTTCTTTGGTTAAGCTAAAGGAGACAAGTTAAAATGTCAATGGAAATATGGGTAGATCAGATCCTATTATTACATCTTTAACTCCTTGGATAGTTGTTTAGGACAAGAGCAAGAAACCCTTCGCTCAACTAACTCTGTAGGATTTTTATTTCATTCCTCCTAGGACGTATAAAACTAAGAGTAGTAATTTTAATTACATTTTTTTTATCTCTCATGACACCTTTATCAAAAACCTCAAAAATAGACAACCTAATTTTTATTAAAACCTCAATCTTAATGATAATTTTCAAATCACAGCTAATCCTAGTGAGTTAGCTGGAAAGAATAAGTATGGTTCTAATAGTGATGCATTTGTTTATCAGTTTCAGTGAACTCATATAACAATTGAACTTGAGCTCTCCGATTCTAAAGACTTTATTTAGGAGCCTTCAGGTGCTATCGTTAAGATGGTAGTTACCACTACAAATTTCCTTTAGAAGAGATAACTGAAGTTAATCTTTGAGTTGAAAAATACTACCTTATCAAATGGCACTTAGGATGAAACAAAATTTGTAATTGCTTCAAATGAATTAGTTCCCTCTCTCGGAAAGAATCTGTAGAGGTAAAATCTAAAGTGAATTATAATATTCTATCCCACCAAAAAAAATACCGTCCATATTAAGTATTTATAATACCCTAATCCTTTCGATGAAGATGTTGGATTCATTAGTAAAAGCCTTATAATTCTTGTGATTTCTCAATATTGGCAACGTTGTCTCTAGAAAAGATTGTTTGTTTGTTTGGGACATACTGTGTTGCATTTTTGTATATCCCATCTTAATGGACTAAAAATGGTTGTAAATCTCCTTGTATGCAATATTCTTCTATTCCATGCCAGTATTTAATGCATCGATGCAACAAATAAGGAACCATCATATGCCAGTAAAGTATTTAAAGAAGTCTTTTGAGTCAATTATATGGAATTTCGCGTTTGACACCACATCACTAATCTTCAACAGTAGGGTTATTGAATCAAGAGCACTCTCTCCATTTTGATTGAAGCCTCACAACATCATTTTGTTGGCAATCACTTTATGAGCATCAATATTGAGGTAAATAAGAGTTCTCAAGTTTATTTTGCCATAAACTAGCCAGATAAATTTTATTTTATTAAATATAATTGTTCTTGTTTATATCTCCTTAAAATGCATCATGATACTTTTTGCATTAAAATGTCTTGATGCAAAATTTTCTTTTGGTTGTCCAATATCTTAAAATAATATTTTAATAAAATAAACAGGGTAAGAAATATTAAAATAAATCATTTTATCATAAATAAAACATGAGGTGTAAAATAATATTTGTATTTTTATATATGGAAAACTTTTTGTTGGATATCATAAGGTAAATATTTATAGGAATGATTTGTAAAAAAACATTGCATTTAGTATGACATTACTCTCATAGAAATTTCCATATAAAATACTAATTTTAAAATGATTTAAATGTTTTTAAAGTATATTTGATCTAAATCAATATATCTTAATATAATATAGGCTTGAACATATATACATGTATAAATTGGGCAAATTTTAACATGATAGATTAGGTGCTAAAAATCATTTAAAAATTCAATTTCCAAATAAAAAATTATTTATTCACAATTTACTTTTTCTATGCAAAACAGCTTGAATTTGTATACATAAAAAAATAACAGGAAAAATTTAACAGCTTATTGTTGGCATGNATTCAATTTCCAAATAAAAAATTATTTATTCACAATTTACTTTTTCTATGCAAAACAGCTTGAATTTGTATATATAAAAAAAAAAAACAGGAAAAATTTAACAGCTTATTGTTGGCATACAAAATTAGGGCATTTAAATAAATAACACACAATTCTTGTGTATTTACGTATCTCACAACTAAACTTTCGTATTTACACACATAGCGCTCGAATATTTAATATTGCATCGATGTATAGCACCATTCCCGCTTTTTAAAAGTAAAGTAAACCATTTCAAGCATACATTTAAATCATCAAAGTGCTATGTTCGTAAACGTAGACGTTTACGAGTGAAATATATAGGGTGTGTTTGGGGCAGCTTGTGTATTTCAGGAACGCGACCCACAGGTCAACCGCGGGGCGGCCCACGGTCTGCGTTTAGTATAAAAATGGAATCACATTTCCGGATTAGCGGGCAAAACTAGTGATCCAAACGCACAAACTAGAATTACAAAAAAAAAAATATTTTACTACATTTTCTTTTTCAAGATAACAAGTTTTGACTTTTTAAAATTCGAAAGATTTATACGTGTCTCACTTAATTCTTATGTATTTATATATCTAACACTTAAACATCTATATTTACATATAAATAAGGTCACATATGTAAGAAAAGTTGTATTTCACTTTCTAAAAGATAAAAAATAATATTTTTTATGTGATATGATAGGCTTTGGTTGGTATAAATATAAAAAACAAATATTAGGCGTTTGATATGAAGGTCCATAATAATTAGGTGGTATGTAGGTAAATGCCTGTATCAATATATATATATATATATTTGCATGGAGGATGAAATCGAGAATTATATTATTTTCAAGAAATTCTTTAGGGATTTCTGAAGGTATGTATTACAGGAATATTGGAAGCAGAATTAAATTTAAGTTGGTTTTTTGGCATATGCCAGAAAAGCCCATTTATTAACATAAATGTGGATTGGAGTTATAAATTTGGAGCTGCAGGGGTTGGAGGTGTTTGTAGAAGCTGACTCAGGGATTGTCTTTTTTATTTTTATGCTCCTTGTGAAGCTATTTCTACTGATTTTTCTGAATTAACTGCAATATTTTTTAACTGTGCCAGAAAATTCGCAGCGGTAGAGTAATAAATTATCGTCTCAGCGTTGCACGCGAATTCAACTCACACAGCAAATAGAAGAGAAGTAAACAGGAGGAGGCATCGCGACTTTTTACATGGAAACCCCTTGAAAGGGGAAAAAACTACGGGACCTAGCTCAGTTGAAAGAATTAAATATGAATGATGAGTAGATAGGTTCATTCTTTTCCTAAATTAGGAAAGCTGGAATTACAAAGTTGTATAACTATAATATGACTGCAGTTCTTAGTAACAACAGGTTGCAAGGGTCATTGTTGATTGTTATGGAGGTAGTAGTCCGTCGTGAGTGTTATAGATGGTTGCTCTGGAAGTGTCGATTAGCCAAAGAAATAGTAGTAAGCAGTTATGGGAGCTAAGGACCACATAGGTCGTAGTTGCGAGTATGAATGACATTTGTAAGCCGTCGGGGGCTTGAGTCAGGAGCTGCATGAGCTGATGACCACGTAGTTCGTTTGGGCGAGTATGAATGACATCCATAGGTCACGGGGGTCAGAGTCAAGAGTTGCACAAACTATGAACAAGGTAGGTCATAGGGCCCAGTATGAACAACGTCTATAGGCCACAAGGGTCAGAGTCGGGAGCTGCACGAGATGTGAACCACGTAGGTCGTTGTTGACACATGAACCATAGTGATGAGCTCATGTCTCACGATGATGACTGACGGTGTTTGGTTGGTGTTGATCGATGATAATTAGCGGTGATTGACGATGAAGGTCAACAGTAGCTGACGGCGATCGACGGGTGTCGTCGAAGGCCAGCGGTGGCCGATGGCGATCGGCGATGGTCAATGACGGTCGGGATGGTGCTGAACTTCAGCGTCTTCTTAGAGTATTCACTTCTCTCTAAAGTTTCAAGTCCCCCCCCCTCTTGCGAGAGATGGAGCTCCATTTATAGTGTTATGGGTGTCATTAATGCATGAATATGAATCATTTTGATCGGACTGTCCGGAGAGCTTCCTCCAATCAAACGACGTTTAATTGATATTTGAGTGCCTTAACGATGTCGACAATGCGCAATCTTGGGCTTGTTGGATTCATCTTATCAATACGCTCGATTCAACTAGAAAGTTGCCACATTTGACAATTGTTTGAACTTCCAAATTTGTCCAAAAATCTTCCAAGAATGGTTTAATGACTTGATCTGGGTTTGATTTGACTTGGATTAGAATGACTTTGATACCATTAGGTTTGTCTCATCGAACCGGACAGTTTGACCCTAAATTTGTTGAAATCCAAGCTAAATGAGTTTTTATCAAGGTTGGAACATTCCTTGCTTGAAATATTATCTCAAGATATGTGTCCTGCTTCGATATTTGTGCTGGATAACGAAGATTTGTTTGTGGCATATCAGTTGCCCTCTATTTCCGAACGAGTCTAATTTCGTCGTCCGAAAATATTAATATTCGAAGCACCCCTTCTCTTTTTTTTTTATCTTTAATAGATATATATATGTTAGGTGCTTGAAACATGTGATGCATGTGTGTGTGTGTGTGTGGTAGGTAAAGCATGAATGGTTGAGATTAATTTTGTTGGTGAATAAAGTGCAATTTTGATTACTTCTAAATATGTATGAATATTGCATGCTCTTTTGAGCTATGAATCAAGTCTCAAAAAAAAAAAATTTAAGTTTCTAAATAGATTTTTTTATAAGTTTGAGAAATATACTTTGTGATTTTACATTTATAATATTTTAATTTTTCTCCAACAAAGTGGTATCAAAGATATGACAAATAAGAGAATGATTCACTTCTATGTTCTGATGTTTACCAAGACAAATTATGATAATTAAAGCATAAAGATGAAGGTGGTACTAAGAGCATAAGATGTGTGGGATATCATCGAGAAGGGCTATAAATAGCAAGATGATATTGCTCCATCTCAAATTTAACTAGAAGCATTGAAAGATTTAAGAATGAGAAACAATAGGCTCTCAATCTGATCTATCAAGGAGTGAATGAATATTAGTTTGAGAAGATCTCAAGTGCAGCCCTAGTAGAAGAACCATGAGAGAAGCTTCAAACTTATGACAGAAGAGTAGAGCAAAATAAAAAAGATTCACCTTCAAATTCTTATACGTGAGTTTGAACTTTTATTTATGAAGGAATCTGATCAATTTCAAATATTTTCATAAAAAAAAAATTTGACATTTCTCGGTTTTCTTTTTTTTACACCGAATTTTAAATACCGTGTAGATTCACAAATTTAATTATTTAAATAATCAAGCACGCCACAAAAAATATTATTATACTATCTCGTGAGAAAAATATCACTTTACGATGTTTGATTACTTAAATTAAGAAATTTTGGATATTTGTATTGATCTATGATTAAAACAAATAAAATCTTTCCAACATATAATCTGAAGACCAGATAAGATTTATCTTAGTCTGAGTTCTTAAACTTTCTATAAGAGTGAGCCCATATAGTTAATTACAGCTTAAGCAATTGAAGTTAGTTAAGAAAATATTTTATTAAAATTGTGCTTTTTTTTCTCCAAGAAATTTCTAAGTTTTAGGCTTCCACAATTGATGATTAGGAATTCTAAATAGGAAAGGCCCGAAATTGGAACAGTTATTATCAGAATCCAAAGAAAGAAAATGAAGGAGATGTCGAATATATTATTGAGAACTAAGTGGCATCTCAACTATCCTATAGTTTAACTTTAATAATTTCTAAAGAGATTTATTTAATATTTCATCTTGACATTTTATTAAGATGCTAGAACTTAAATCGCTCGATATATGATTGTGAGAAAGCCTATGAGGGTAAGGATTTATGTCATAACTAGACAAACAACCTTGAAATGCTAAAACTAAAGTTCACTAAATGAAGTAAAATTTTAGAACCCTGATCTAAAGGGAAAGAAAACACAAATAAACAAAATGAATGTTTTCATTTTTTTTGTAACTTTAGAGTCATCAGCTTGTCTATATAAGTTAGTTCTTTTGACTCATCAGCAGATTGTATTACATATAGTCCTTGATAATGGCAAAATGTATCTCTTTGATGCATCTCCTATTAAAATGATATCCAATCATTGAATAAGCGAGCTTGGAGATGCCATCGGCTTAAGTATTTGTTCCTAAAGGATTTTGATACAAGCAAAAAGTGATTTTAGCATGTTGAGATGTTATGTTATAAATGAGTTATGGGCTTCGAAGTCTCCCATTACCTAGGAAGCTACAAGCTATGAATCAATAATCAATGGTGAACCTTAACCCTACAATGAGAGTCTCAGCTCAATATCATTAGTGGTTCCTAAAAAATTTAAACGGAGTCCATATTCTAAATTTACTTGCATAAGAGAGAAATGTAGAATTCCATCCCCAAACCTAGAGCTCCCAATAACTCCATCAACATGTAAAGTTCATTGAGATAACAATAAAGAGGTTATAAATTGCTCAATAGAGATAGGAATAGTTTAGTCAACTAAAAAGTTAACAAGTACTTGTGATTTGACGTCTAGCGAGGGGATGAAGTTGATATCAAACTCTGTTAATTACACCGACCATTTAATCAATCTTCCAAATTTTTTATTTTGTTTAGGCTGCTTTTAATGAGAGGTGTGTGTATGCACTATACACTGATAGTGTGGGCCTAAAAATATGAATGTTAACTTCGTGCCAAAAATACCAAGGCCAAGACTATTATATCAGCTAACATGTAGTGACTCTTTGCGTGTCAAAAAATCCTACTAATAAAGTAGATGGGCCACTACATCATCCTGTTTTTTCTTATTAGGATTGAGCTTATCGTGTGAGGGTAAACAATAATGTGTATGAATAATATCTCTTCTTGGACCGTTTTTTATTATAGAGGGGGTGAGGCCAAGTATGCCTTCAATTGCTCAAAAGTGGTTTGACATTCATTTGTCTATTGAAAGCTAATGTCTGAAGGCCGCTCATTCTCTTAAGAAATGTTAGAGATTAATCCCCTGAGTGTGGTAAGCAACAATACAAATTAGTTTTTTACCTATTGAAATACCATTCTTCTTTTATATTTCTAGGGAGGTTATAATTTTTCTAGATTTGCTTTGATCCCATGATAGCAATCATGAACCCTAAGAATTTACTTAGTTTGACTCCATATGCACATTTGGTCGAGTTAAGGTGCATATCATAACGTCATAGAAGCTAAGAATATTCTTTTAGGTTAGAGATATGTTAAGACACTTTTAAACTTTTCACCAATATGTCATCAACAAATACCTCCATATGACATTCTATGAGATCTTTAAAACCCTTTTCAGAGTTGAGGATAGGTTGCATGGATATTTTTTAGCTCCAAAGCCATTATTTGATAACAATATATGTTTTTATCTATTTAAAAAAGTGTTGCCTCTTCTTCTATTGATTCATCTTTATTTGTTTGTAACTTGAATAAGAGTCTAAAAAATTGAGTACGCGGCATCTCAATATGGCATTAATAAATTGTTTTATATGAGGGAGAGAAAAATAATCCTTTAGACAAGCCTTATCGATGTTAATATAGTTGGTACACATCCTCTATACTCCACTAAACTTCTTAATCATAACAACATTTACCAACCAAGTAGGATGGTGCATTTTTCATATGGATTTAATTTCTAAGAGCTTATTAACTTCCTATTTAATTACCTACAGATGGATTGATGCAAATTTTTATTTCTTTTATATGGTTGATTTAAATATTAGGTCTACTTTTAGGGAGTCTATCATCACTTTAGAGCCAACTATAAGCATACATTTAAGGCTCCAAGCAAAGATATTTTAATTTTTATAGAGAATGTTTATATAATCTAATCTTTCTTATTATAAAGTAGAGAACTAAGTTACACTATATGTAAAATATGCTCATTTAATTGTTGAATGTGGATCAAGGCTTTAACAGGAGCAGTTCATTATGATACATCTTCATATCGAAGGTCGAGACTTTCAATATTATGAGTCATCGTAGGCTTTGTATTGTTGCTTTGTATTGCTTCTTACCGCACTTGGGAGCTTGAAGACTACTAGAATGAGATTTTGGAGGACTACCTCGGTTAGGGCCAAAAATACTTGAAGATTGTGATGAGCAAAAAAAAATGATTCATGTCACTTTAGGGAAACTCTTCTTTAAGGTCATAACTCATCACTAATTACATGACATGAATTATTAATAAAATAATAGTCCCAAGTTCCGTATGAGTGTTAGAGGGTTGTGAATCTATCAGGTCATATGAGTTGGACATAATAGTATCAAGTAAGAGCATTCCAGAGGGGCATCCTTAATAGGTGGTCAAGCTTAAGGCAAGTAAACCACATCTAATTATGCTAGTATTGATTTGAGCCTTAAATACGAGATAAAAAAATCTCATTTTGAATCTCCTTCATCTTTCAAACTCGATCTTCTAAGGATAAACTCCAGACACCTTCAACTATAAGGTAACATTTGTCAAGGAGAGAAGAAGAAGAGCTTTGACATCACAAGCTTTGAAATTGTCCCTTGAAATGGTGGGTGTCAAAGCATGATACCCCATTGTAATCAGTATAGTATTGTGCTTATTGGTCATCAAATGAGTGGTCATAAATCTACAAGGGTGGGCTTGTGCTTCCCACATAAGGCATCAAACTGTTATATATTACATAATTTTGAACAACAGAGAAAACTTTGATCTTAACTTGGCAAAAAAATCAAACACATTAATAGAAATGATAGAAAACAACATGACATCTATGTGAGATACTAAAAAAATTTTAAAAAAAAACAAAAATCATGAGACATATATCACTCAATGTAATCTATTATATACTAAAATTAGGGATAATTACATACATAGCACCCGAAACACTGCTACTTACAAAATCTAGCACCCATATGATATTTTCAAACTATTGAACCAATGTATTCATGCGTCCCACAATCAAATCATTGAGAAATTGATAAAAATGAAAAATATGGGTTTGGAGTTCTATCATGATTTTTTATGATTGAGTGAGAATTTGAAAATTGGATGAAAGAGGGCTCGTGTTTTGTCAGTAGCAATGTTTCGGGTACTATGCATGTAATTGACCCTTAAAATAATTACTTGATGTTGTTTTGGAAAGTTATTAGCAAACATTAGTAGGTAGTATTGGAAGGGAATATACAAGTGAATAAGGAACACAGACAACATACATTGCTCCTGGGATGGATAATTAATGAAGACATATTTAAATAAATGCCATGCAAAACCTATGTATTTACATGTTTAACACCTATACTTCAAATTTTGCATATACAACATCTTACATATGCATAAAAAGATGTATTTCATCTAAAAAAAATGTGGCTTTTTTATCTGATATACAAGATTTTGGGGGTATAAATATAAAAGGCAAAATTATAAGTGTTAGATTCTTAAATACATAAGAATGGTTGGTATGTATGTAAATGCCCCATTTTTCAGGCAACTACTGAATGATTCAAGAAAAATAAAAAAATTTCTGAAATTTTCAAAATAGTTTGCATACAATCCTAATTTTTCCCTCCGTCCCCTATCTCAGTATCTATAATTGTAAGCATCCCTTGCTAGACTTCTGCAGAACAGCACAGTTTTATTCACGTTGCTCTTAGTACCTTACATAAAAAGGTTAGAAATTGTCTTGCGTGAACTATAATGGCCGCGGATAGCAAGTTCTTTGTCAAGGTTTCAATCTTTCTTTGCAAAGAGGAATTAATTTATTTCCAAATTTGGCAACAAGCATGAGTGAGAGGGATTGATGCCGCGACATGCAGNTGTGTCGCGGCGAAGCGTTGTGACTTTGCGTCGGGGTGACCAACAAGTTGCGTCGGAGCGTCGCGGAGGGGCGTCACGACAACAGGTTGCAATGGAGTGTGGCGTCGTGGCGGTGCGTCGTAGCAAAGTGTTGCAGTGGAGCGATGTGTCACGGCGAAGCGTTGTGGATTTTTGCGGCGACTACGCGTTGCAGCATGCATCGTGGCGACACGTTGAGGCGGGGTGTCATGGCGACACGACTAGTTGCGGGAAAGACTTACGGTGAAGACTTGCTGAGCAGTGTCGCGATGGAGCATTGCGGCGATGCATTGCAGCGACGCGAGGTGTTGCGGTATTACGTCGCGGCGATGCGTTGCGACGTGATGACTCGTTGCGGCGGTGCGTCACAGTGACACATTGAGCGGAGCGTCGTGGTGGTGCGACACATTGGATATCCAATGTCACGTAAGAAGGTTACCGTGGAGATGAATTGTCAGTGGCCTTTAACCTTGTTGAAGCTATGCATCAGAATATTACTTGATGATGTTAATCTGTATAGGAGGAGCCAACGGAAGTCCATCGAGAACTTATTAACCCATCCGAGGTTGTTTGTCGAAGCATTGTTCACTTACGAACCTGTGTGGAAGGGGTCAGGTGTAGCCCACCAAGTACAGTTAACCTATCCAGAGTTGTTTACCGGAGTAAAAACTCGGCGATGCTAACCCATATAGAAGATATTAGATTGAATCTCCCTGGGATTGATCGTGCTCTTACTAAGATACGACCAGAGTTGTGTATTTTTCGGGTCGAGAACATGAAGTGACTCGTGAATGAGTCATTATACTTTTTAAAGATATCATTTATGTATAGGAAAATAAGTGAATAATATTTGAGATACATTAATTGTGTATGAGTTGCAATGTAATAGCATATGTGGACTACATGGTTGGGGTGGTACTGATAATATTTGCGAAGATTTTTTGCATTCCGAGTCCGGTGCAAGATTTTCCCATCTGAATCCTTAAGCTTAAAGGTTCCAAGCCTGATCATGACAGCCACAATATATAGGTCTTCCCAGAGAGGTGATAATTTATTGTGTTGGGGACCATGGTCGGCGGCTTCAATACTACGCAAAACCAGGTCACCAATGGAAATATGTCGAGACTTGAATCTCCGGTTGAATTGGCGAGCACTCTTTGATGGTAGGAAACAGCTCTAAGATGGGTCACATCGCGTGTTTCTGGGAGGAGATCCAAATGTTGTCAGAGTTTTTCCTAGTTGCTATCTGAGTCGAAAGTCTTAACTCGCGGGTTCGGAACTCCGATATCAACTGGGATAACAGCCTCAGTGCCGAAACACAAGTTATATGGAGTTTCCCTGGTTGGAGTTCGCGCGGTTGTGTGATAGGCCCAAAGGACGTTGTGCAGCTCTTCTACCCATTGCCCCCCCAGCTTTCTTAAGTCTAGTTTTCAATTCTTTGAGCACCGTGCGATTCGTCACCTCTGCTTATCCATTTGTTTGCGGATGCGCCACAGCAGTGTGCACTAACTGAATGTGAAGATCCTTGCAGAATGATGTAAAAACCCTTCTAGTGAATTGAGTCTCATTATCAGTGATAATCCTCGCAGGAAGCCCAAAGCGACAGATGATATTTTTCCAGACAAACTGTTTAGCATTTGCCTCAGTGATTTTGGCAGGATGCTCTGCTTCTACCCATTTGGTGAAGTAGTCGACAACTAAGATGATGAATTTTCGTTGTCTAGTAGTTATAGGAAATGACCTCATGATATGCGAAAGACCAATAACTTTGAAAAGATGTGAGTTTTACTGGCGGTGCATGTGTAAGATTGGAGTGTAGTTGGCAATTATTGCATTTTTGCACAAACTCTAATGCATCTTGCTTGATCATGGGCCAGTAGAAGCCTTGCCTCATTATTTTTAGAGCAAGTGCCCTGCCACCAAGATGCTCTCCATATACTCCAGAATGAACTTCTCGTAGAGCATAATCAGCTTCAGATGGAGGAAGACACTTGAAATATATACCTACAAACACCTTCTTGTACAACTCATCCCCTATAAGGATGAAGTTGGCAACCATGCGTCGGATGCGAATTGATGTAGTAGCATCATATGGCAGTGTTCTGTCTCGGAGGAAGAAGATGATGGGATCCATCCAAGATGGATCTCTTGGGTCATCTATAGACAGTATTTCCCATGGGTCATGGATGTTAGGAAAATGTATCTCCTCAATATACTTTCTTTTATAGAGATCTTCATTTGTTGAAGTTGCAAGTTTGGAGAGGGCATTAGCTCGAGTGTTATGCTCTCGAAGTATATGAATGAGCTGACATGTTTCAATTTAGGCGATAAGTGTTTTTACCAGACTGAGATATTGCACCGGTTGTGAGTTATGAGCGTCAAATTCTCCTTCTACTTGGGATGCAACAAGTTGAGAATCAGTGTAGATAATCATGTTTCGTACTTCACAGTTGATGACAAGCTTTAATCCGGCGACAAGTGCTTCATATTTACGACATTATTGGTGGTTGGGAATTTCAAATGAAGTTCGTATTCCAAAATGTCTTTCTTTGGGGAGATGAGTATTATTCCTGCACCAGCTCCTGAGTTTTTCAGATGTTCCGTCTACGTATAGTATCCACTGAGGTGACTGTGGAAGAGAAGAGGGTGGTTCATCAGAAGTAGGCACTGTACACCACCACAAAGTCGGATAAATTTCATATAAAAAAGGATAACATCGCAATTTCAATAAATTGGATGTCATCACAACTTGATGGGAAAAATTACGTCTGTACCCGTTCGTGAAATTTATTTATCTGATCTTGGACTCTAATTTATTTTGTCTTCTATAATAAATGAAACTTTTCTCATGGGTTGATCTCATTTTCGGGGCTCACTATTAGGTCATTGGTGTATCTGAACTTTTTGCTCTGTTTAGAAATGAATTTCAGCTTCTGAAGTTTAAAAAATANTTTATTTATCTGATCTTGGACTCTAATTTATTTTGTCTTCTATAATAAATGAAACTTTTCTCATGGGTTGATATCATTTTTGGGGCTCACTATTAGGTCATTGGTGTATCTGAACTTTCTGCTCTGTTTAGAAATGAATTTTAGCTTCTGAAGTTTAAAAAATGTGGTTGTTATAGTTTTCTTTTAAATAGTTTTAGCAAACAGGGGCACAATGGTCATTTTTTCATAAACAGTTGACCCACCGTTGTTTTCACACAGCTGCACCAAACAGACAACCGGTTTTCCCACAGCAGCTTCCCCACAGCAGCTTTCTGGAACAGCGCAGCTGCAGCTGAAAAGCTGAGAAGCTGCAGCTGCGCCAAACAGAGCCTTAAACCAACTTCATTCCCGCCGCAATTGTTGAGAGTAGTCACCTCTAGTTGATGATAGCCAATACCCTATTTAAATGAGGTTCAAGCTTTCAGTCGTAAACTTCAATGATGAAGCACCAATATGTGTTTATGGAACAATTGATGACTTCACGAAAATTAAAGAAGCTAAAAAGCTGAAAAACATTACCAAATGAAGCCTAGTATTTGAGTTTCCACGTTCATAACCAATATTGTTTAAGAGAACTGTGGATTTCCATGCAAGTGAAACATCAAAAATATACTATGCTGAAAAAAGAGGTAGAAAGAGATTTTAGCTAAGACATCAGCCACACAATGGTACCCATGAAACAACTACTACTCTCCACCAGAAAATGCCATCCTATTCAAATGTACAATATAAAGACTTAATTGGTATCCTAAAACTGTAATCTTCTCCTGTGATTTCAGAAAACAAATGGAGAGAATCATATTATTAGCTTCTGTGAGAGACCATTGACCATTTTAGAAAACCCAAAAGCATTATATAACAAAACTACTATAAGTCAGAAAAAGGATCATGCCTTTCAGAAGTGGTATTCAACAAATTATAACAATGTCAACAAAATATTTACGCTTCAATCTTCCGGAGATTAGAGAAGGGAGAAAACTAATCATTAATCCAAAGTTATGACTTACAAATTCATAAATTACAATTTAATATTGTTATTATTACTATCGATAAAAAAGCATATGTACAATGATCTTGCAAATGAAATTTTGTTGTTGTCTTCAAGGCCACTATTCCCCAACTATTTTTCCATGTTAAAAAAANTCTATATTGGTTTTGCAGCACATGCATGGAGCACACCATGGCAGCACATGCTATTATATTGGTTTTGTAGTATATGAATTTGCTTTTACATATGTTTTTTAGCGCAGAATTCTTATATATTTACATATGTTTTTGAACACAGAAATCTTATACATTTACATACCATACAATTCATTTATGTGAAGTTTGGGATATGGTATTTTTTGATGCGATATGGATGTTTTGAGTGGTGTAAATGTAAGAAAGCAAAGTTTAGTTGTTAGCTCTGCGAAATGTATATACAATGCAATTTTGAATTCAATTTTCTGCTATTTTCTGGATATAAGCTTTGCGAATGTGTATTCCTGCATTACCTAAAGCTAAATTTGTTATTGTAGCAGCTCATACTGTTAACCGTTTACTTGGTTTCCATTCCAGTTTCCCCATGCATTCCAATGGAATTTACAATCATACCGCTGCTGTTTGCCTAGCCAAAATGCATTTAGATGGCTTGTTCTTTCCATTTCTCCTTTATATAAGTTTCAATTTATATTAGCTTTTGTCTGCTTACATTGGAGTACCTTTGTAACATGCCAAAAGCAAAGCGACTTGATTGTAAATTCCATTAGAATGCAAAGGTTTATGTGTTTCCATCATTGGAGTTGCTACATATTAAGGGATTACAAGTATTGGAGGATTGGTTTGGTGGAGCAAGTGCAGCAGCAAATGCTAGTTTCTTTCCTTGCTTACCTGAACTCTTCCTGGATAACTTGCCTAATTCTGTTAGAGTTGCCCTATTTGCCTCCTAAGCTCAAGAAAATGAAGATACAAAACATCAGGTAGAAGGCTGCTTTGAACTGCAAGTTATTTTTTTCATTATGATTTCAATGTAATTTTCTATGTATGTTTCAAGCTTTACATACTAGCACAGAAATCTTATATAGAATTCCAAGGAATTAGTTGGATATATATAGTCACACACACGCACACATTTACTTTTTTATTATTCAGAGATGGTGAAATCTCCCTCTTGGAAGTCAATCATTGTTTGGAATTAGTTGGATATGCTTTTTTTTTGAGCAAAAACAAATTTGAGCTTTTGATTCTCCACTTCACTTTTATGTCTACTCTTCTAATGCATCGGTGACGAAGGAGCTTGGGCAATCCATTCTTGTTAGGGCGTATATGAGGATAAATGTTGTTTCCATTGTNATTCTCCACTTCTCCACTTTTATGTCTACTCTTCTAATGCATTGGTGACGAAGGAGCTTGGGCAGTCCATTCTTGTGAGGGCGTATATGAGGATAAATGTTGTTTCCATAATATTTTTACATTTTAACATTTGTTCTTGAGCTTTTATATTGGTTTGAAATATTATATTGGCTTCATTTCTCCAAAATTTGTCTATTAAAGTCAAATATTCCCTCCCTTCTATATATTATTGTTGGCAAGCTCAGTATAATTTTTTAGTATATAAGAAATTAACTATCGAACAACAAAAACAAATAAATTGGATGTCATCACAACTTGATGGGAAAAATTACTTCTATACCCGTTCGTGAAATTTATTTCTCTGATCTTGGACTCTAATTTATTTTGTCTTCTATAATAAATGAAACTTTTCTCATGGGTTGATCTCATTTTCGGGGCTCACTATTAGGTCACTGGTGTATCTGAACTTTCTGCTCTGTTTAGAAATAAATTTCAGCTTCTGAAGTTTAAAAAATGNAATTGGGAAAATATTTAAGTATGTAAACTTTCCAATCATACACATCATCAATGGGTCATTGGATTGAGTTCACGAAATTTTGCATTCTAGATCATGGAAAATAAATATCTCACTAAAGCATCTATAAGATCATTCATGTGCATGATGTCCAAACAGTTGATTGAGGATCAATGGCTAGAAGCATTATGCAAATTGAATAGCTTTTTTATCACCTTTTAGAAAGTAAACATATAAGGAAAACACTTTTCTTTTAAACTTTGTCTCAACTAAAGAATAGATAAAAAAAAATTGAAAAACAGTTCCCCACCAATGGTAAAAAAAATTGATTCAAGACCAACAATCAAGAATGAAAAACTAAAATCATGTGAGCAGTTCAATGAGGGAAAGAGCGTGATTTCAGATCATGAGATACGCTAGGAAGGGTCATCACATCCTTGCATCAATTGAATTCCTCATAACTGATTAAGGGGAAATTAGTTGACTAATTTCACTCGGCCTCTTTTCCTTCCATCCTGATAGCCTTGTTTCATATAGATAGATGGAACAATTAGAACATCAACACCATTATCCCTTTATTCCATCAACAAACCCCTATACTAAAAACTTGGGAAAGTGGAGAATCACACACTCCAACCAAAGGTAAAGTGCTTACCGCAAATCAATTAGTATAGCAAACATAAAATTAAAACATTTGATTTAACAGAAAATGCCCATTTTGTATATCGCTCTAAAGTATGTTTTTNTAATCATTTTAAACTATCTAAAAAATAATCTCCTAAATTTGAAGATGAACAAACATAGAACCTTGTATGGTTCAGCTCTTGGTAGTTTGAAGTATGGGATGATATAAATAAGTTCAGATATTGCACATACAGTGGAAATGATGAACCAGTATAAGAGTACTCCAGACAGACAACTTTGGGAGGTGGTGAAGTTGATTCTTAAATATTTTAGAGGAATAGTCAATAAACTACTTTGCTTTTGGAAGTGTGAAGATTAATATAGGAATATGTNTCCCATGATAGCAATCATGAACCCTAGGAATTTACTTAATTTGACTCCATATGCACATTTGGTCGAGTTAAGGTGCATATCATAACATCATAGAAGCTAAGAATATTCTTTTAAGTTAAAGATAACTTTTAAACTTTTCACCAATATGTCATCAACAAATACCTCTATATGACATTCTATGAGATCTTTAAAACCTTTTTCACAGGTGAAGATAGGTTGCATGGATATTTTTTAGCTCCAAAGCCATTATTTGATAACAATATATGCTTTTATCTATTTAAAAAAGTGTTGCCTCTTCTTCTATTGTATTCATATTTATTTGTTTGTAACTTGAATAATAGTCTAAAAAATTGATTACGCAGCATCTCAATATGGCATTAATAAATTGTTTTATATGAGGGAGAGAAAAATAATCCTTTAAACAAGCCTTATCGAGGTTAATATAGTTGGTACACATCCTCTATACTCCACTAACCTTCTTAATCATAACAATATTTACCAACTAAGTAGGATGGTGCATTTTTCATATGGATTTAACTTCTAAGAGCTTATTAACTTTCTATTTAATTACCTACAGATGGATTGATGTAAATTTTTACTTCTTTTATATGGTTGATTTAAATATTAGGTCTACTTTTAGGGAGTCTATCATTCACTTTAGAGTCAACTATAAGCATACATTTAAGGCTCCAAGCACAGATATTTTAATTTTTATAGAGAATGCCTATATAATCTAATTTTTCTTATTATAAAGTAGAGAACTAAGTTACATTATCTGTACATTATGCTCATTTAATTGTTGAATGTGGATCGAGGCTTTAACAGGAGAAGTTCATTATGATACATCTTCATATCGAAGGTCGAGACTTTCAATATTATGAGTCATCGTAGGCTTTGTATTGTTGCTTTGTATTGCTGCTTACCACACTTGGGAGCTTGAAGACTACAAGAATGAGATTTTGGAGGACTACGTCGGTTAGGGCCAAAAATTCTTGAAGATTTTGATGGCAAAAAAAAAAAATGATTCATGTCACTTTAGGGAAACTCTTCTTAAAGGTCATAACTCATCACTAATTACATGACAGGAATTATTAATAAAATAATATTGTCCCAAGTTTCGTAAGAGGGTTGTGAATCTGTCAGGCCATATGAGTGAACATAATAGTATCAAGTAAGAGCATTCCAAAGGAGCATCCTTAATAGGTGGTCAAGCTTAAGCCAAGGAAACCACATCTAATTATGCTAGTATTGATTTGAGCCTTAAATACAAGATAAAAAGATCTCATTTTGAATCTCCTTCATCTTTCAAACTCGATCTTCTAAGGACAAACTCTATACACCTTCAACTATAAGGTAACATTTGTCAAGGAGAGAAGAAGAAGAGCTTTGACATCACAAGCTTTGAAATTGTCCCTTGAAATGGTGGGTGTGAAAGCATGATGCCTCATTATAATGAGTATTGTGTTTATTGGTCATCAAATGAGTGGTCATAAATCTACAAGGGTGGGATTGTGCTTCCCACTTAAGGCATCAAACTATTATATATTATATAATTTTGAACAACAGAGAAAACTTTGATCTCAACTTGGCAAAAATATCAAACACATTAATAAAAATGATAGAAGACAACACGACTTATATGTGAAAAACTAAAAAAAAATTAAAAAAAAAACAAAAATCATGAGACATATATCACTCAATGTAATCTATTATATACCAATATTAGGGATAATTACATACATAGCACCCAAAACACTGCTACATACAAAATCTAGCACTCATATGATATTTCCAAACTATTGAACCAATGTATTTACCCATCCCACAATCAAATCATTGAGAAATTGATAAAAAATGAAAAATATGGGTTTGGGTTCTATCATGATTTTTTATGATTGAGTGAGAATTTGAAAACTGGATAAAAGACGGTTCGTGTTTGTAAATAGCAATGTTTTGGGTACTATGTATGTAAAATGTTGTTTTGGAAAGTTATTAGCAAACATTAGTAGATAGTATTGGAAGGGAATATACAAGTGAATAAGGAACACAGACATACATTGCTCCTGGGATGGAGTGATATACAAGATTTTGATGGTATAAATATAAAAGGCAAAATTATAAGTGTCAGATTCTTAAATACATAAGAATGGTTGGTATGTTATGTAAATGCCCCATTTTTCAGGCAACTATTGAATGATTCAAGAAAAGTAAAAAAAACAATCTGAAATTTTCAAAATAGTTTGCATACAATCCTAATTTTTCCCTCCGTCCCCTATCTCAGTATCTATAATTGTAAGCATCCCTTGCTAGATTTTAGCAGAACAGCACAGTTTTACTCACGTTGCTCTTAGTACCTTACATAAAAAGGTTATAAATTGTCTTGCGTGAACTATAATGGCCGCAGATAGCAATCAAGGCTAGTTAGTTCTTTGGCAAGGTTTCAATCTTTCTATGCAAAGAGGAATTAATTTATTTCCAAATTTGGCAACAAGCATGAGTGAGAGAGGGATTGATGCCGCGACATTTAGGGCTGTAAACAAGCCGAGCTTATCAGAGTTGAGCCTCGGCTCGTGTTCGAAATGGCTCGTGAACAATGTGTTCATGCTCGGTTCGAATAACATATTCACTTTCATGTTCGGCTCAAAGTAGGCTCAAGACGGCAGAATAACACCGATAACACAATGATGACATCCGAGGTACACCGTGGACGGCGGAATAATATCAAGGGTGTGGCGCAGTGTACTTAGACAAACACAAACTTAAACTTCTCCTGCTAATTCCCCTCGCAATGTCCTTCAATACGAATTGCATCATCCAGCTCATAAGGATTCCTTCGAGAGATTTAAACCAACTTCATACCCGCCGCAATTGTTGAGAGTAGTCACCTCTAGTTGATGATACCCAATACCCTATTTAAATGAGGTTCAAGCTTTCAGTCGTAAACTTCAATGATGAAGCACCAATATGTGTTTATGGAACAATTGATGACTTCCACGACAATTAAAGAAGCTAAAAAGCTGAAAAACATTACCAAATGAAGCCTAGTTTTTGAGATTCCACGTTAATAACCAATATTGTTTAAGAGAACTGTGGATTTTCATGCAAGTAAAACATCAAAAATATACTATGCTGAAAAAAGAGGTAGAAGAGATTTTAGCTAAGACAGCAGCCACACCATGGTACCCATGAAACAACCACTACTCTCCAAGCCATCCTATTCAAATGTACAATATAAAGACATAACTGGTATCCTAAAACTCTAATCTTCTCCTATGATATCAGTAAACAAATGGGCAGAATCGTATTATTAGCTTCTGTGAGAGACTATTGACCATTTCAGAAAACCCAAAAGCATTATATAACAAAACTAACATAAGTCAGAAAAAGGATCATGTCTTTCAGAAGTGGTATTCAATAAAATATTTACGCTTCAATCTTCTGGAGATTAGGGAAGGGAGAAAACTAATCATTAATCCAAAGTTATGACTTACAAATTCATAAATTACAATTTAATATTGTTATTCTTACTATCGATAAAAAAGCATATGTTCAATGATCTAGCAAATGAAATTTTTTTGTTGTCTTCAAGGCTACTATTCCCCAACTATTTTTCCATGTTATAAAAATAGCCAATAGGATTATGAATCTCTTATTAAAGTCTTATAANGCGGATTCAGCAGATCAATATCGTTTTGAAGAACCTGCAGATGCAGGCAGCAAACCATGTGAATATAGGAACCAAAAAAAGTAAGTGAAGAATGAAACTTTTATGAACCATATACATACATACGGAGAACATGGGCACAATAAAATCAAAAGTTCATAAATCAAAACAATAGCATAAAAAGGAATATAACGTCCTCCGATTCAAAAGAAACGCCCAAAATCCACAGAAAATATTCACACTCGATCAGCCGATCAACCTCATCCAAAACATCTGACGGCCAAAATAAATTTGAAAAAGTAATAACAGAATCATTGACATAGAATAGAGAAAAGGCATCGTCTCCATCAAGTATTGAATTCAAATCTCACCATTTTGGCAAATAAGAAAGATCTCAGAAACCCTAAATCGCTTCGGCCGCGACTTCGACGGCAGCGAGAGGCATCGAGAAGTAAGAATTTCGATTAGAGGGGTTATTATATCAGGAGGTGAAGTCATCCCAACCGTTCGAAAGGAAATCCGCCCATGCTTCGCTACCCAGCCGGGTCGGTAATATATATATATGTAATGATCTGGGCTTATAAGCCCGATTAGAATGGCTGTCGTGGTGTAAATTAGGCTCGCTCGTGTTCGATTTTTTTAAATTTCGAGCTCAAAAAGTATGTTCATGTTTGGTTCATTTGCTTAGCGAGTCGAACACAAACCATTCAAGAACAAAGAGTTGTTTTGACAACTCTGATCATGTATCCATAAGATGTTAAAAATTAGGACAAGATTTCAAACATCAGTTGAATTTAATTTAATAATTTTTATTCTATTTTCTTAATTAATATTTTTAATTGATTATAAATCTTTGTAGCCTTATAGTCAATTACATTTTTTTTTAAATACTACTTATTATATATATAATTGAATAGTAGTATTTCGAGCCAAAAGAGTCGAACATAAACGAACAAATATTTGTTCGTATTATTCGTGTTCGACTCATTAACTTAGCGAACGAGTCCAACACAAATTTCTTAGCGAGCGAAACACAATTTATTCATGAACAACGAGCCCTTTTGATAGCCCTAGCTGCCTGCGAAAAAAAAGAAATTTTGGAGGTTCGGCCCGTACTCGCTTATTCAAAGTCCGGCAATTATATCTGGCCCGCCCATATAAAACCCGGCCCGAACCCAAAAAAAATAAAAATTTACTTCGTGATTCGTCGCTAGGCTGCTTTGCAATTCGCTATCCCTCCCTGTTCTCCTCCAGAACCATTCACGGTCCTGATGTATTTCGGTGGGCCCCACCTAAAATTTTTTATTTTTTTTTTAAAAAAACGGAAATAATCCTGACCGTAAATCACCGTGATCTACGGCCAGGATCGAACCGCACGCAATAATCTCTCCCGAAGACCTAGCCTGTCGAAAAAGCGCTTGCTGCTGCCNTTAACTTTAGAGTTGTTCACCCTGTAATTCTATCCAGCCAAGATATCCATTCATATGATAAACCATAATATAAATTTCTAGTGTTTCGAGAAACTGGGGTATTCAAAAGTTTTCATCAGTCAAACAGAGAATCTCTCCTGTTGCATACCGTAGCTCCTATTTCTAAGGCAATAAGAGCATTAATGGACAAAAATTGAAAAAACACATGTTTGAAATAACAAAATCAAGATTGTTCAAAATAACGAAACATGAAGTCTTTTCGAACTAACATAACAACACCTCTATAAATAAAGATAATAACTCAAAAACATCCCTCAACAAATTCGCGTTTGTATAACACGGTATGTTTGAGCCTTTTAGAAAGCCCCATTCTATTTATGCTACTTTTTTGCCTTGTTTTCCCTCTTACCAATTCAAAAAACTACGATTTGCTCAATGTTTGGCCATCCAAAAAAGTAATCTGATAATGTTGAAAACATCTACTAAAATCTCCCTATTAAATTCTTCTTGGNCTTTTCTTTTAAACTTTGTCTCAACTAAAGAATAGATAAAAAAAAATTGAAAAACAGTTCCCCACCAATGGTAAAAAAAATTGATTCAAGACCAACAATCAAGAATGAAAAACTAAAATCATGTGAGCAGTTCAATGAGGGAAAGAGCGTGATTTCAGATCATGAGATACGCTAGGAAGGGTCATCACATCCTTGCATCAATTGAATTCCTCATAACTGATTAAGGGGAAATTAGTTGACTAATTTCACTCGGCCTCTTTTCCTTCCATCCTGATAGCCTTGTTTCATATAGATAGATGGAACAATTAGAACATCAACACCATTATCCCTTTATTCCATCAACAAACCCCTATACTAAAAACTTGGGAAAGTGGAGAATCACACACTCCAACCAAAGGTAAAGTGCTTACCGCAAATCAATTAGTATAGCAAACATAAAATTAAAACATTTGATTTAACAGAAAATGCCCATTTTGTATATCGCTCTAAAGTATGTTTTTCTTTTTTAAAGACTAAAGGGAGTGTTTGGCTGCATGCAGGATTTAGAGTTAGCAGGATTTAGTAAGTCCTTATTTATTAAATCCACTGCCTCGCTGCACTTACTAAATTCGGACTTAAGATGAATCAAAGGAAAAATTCGGACTTAAGATGAATCAAAGGCAAAATTCGGACTTAAGATGAATCGAAGGCAAAATACGGACCATAAATCCAAAACTTCAAAATCTATGGAACTTGCACATTTTTTATAATTGGCTAGATTTCATAAATCCGGCAATAAATATCATTAATAGACACTACCAAACACCTCCTAAGCTTCTATTGCTTATGGAAAATGTTGAAGTCACCAATTATGAGTTAAACTAACAAAACCACCCCAATCTTACTATGAATCTTCTACTTTCTTTTTCCAAAACAAGTCATCTCAGTTCAGGCGAACTTTCGTAAACAACATTTTTACTCTTCAATTATGTTCTCATGTGAATTTTCATTTTCAATTCATTATGAGGAGGTTGCCTTCCGATAACCCCTTGCTTTTCATCTGGATTTTTAATATCTTGGACATGCTTTTTATCAGGCTCAACAAGTTCAATTTGGCAAGAAAAAAATCTTGTTTCCTAATTGAATGGATCTCTATGACATATCGGCATAAAATAGGAAGACATCCATGGAATTGACAACTCTAATAAAAAAATTTAGGCAACTGCTAGTTTTCTATCCGACAGAATTTCAACAAAAATTCCCTTGAAGAACAAGATCTATGAAATGGAGCACCTAACAACTAAAAAAAACTACTCTACTTGATTTTCCCCAACCAGCTCTCACTATGTTGCAAAAAGTATCCTATATGTGTATAGCCTTCCTATAGCAAATTCGTGAATTGACCAATTAATGGATATGAATGCCATCTGAAAATAACTCAAATAACAGTAAACTTACAAAAATTAAAATAAGATTTGATAATTTAAGGTTGCGGTCTTCCCAAAAATTATAATCAAATGAACATCGGCAAATTAATTTAACAAGAAAAATCGCAACAAATCACAAAATTGATACAAAACAAAAGGATAAAATGAAATGGGACTTAAAAACAAATGTCGCAAACCAAATTGTTAATAAATGTAGACAAAATCGTACTTAGGCAACAAACCCAACAGAAGGCCCATTGTCCACAGAAATAGTAAACAAAAAACAAAATATGACGACAAAAAGGCTTCAAAATCTTTTACTCAGACAAAAAAACTGCTAAGCTCTAAAAGATTAAAAACAGTAAGCGCTGGTCAATCCCTGCATCCATACAGCATTTTAATTTGCGAAGGCAATGAAAACTAAATGCTGCCAAATCAATCTCCTTTGCGCCTGAAGGAGCAGCCCTCGGTAAGCCTCGCCTTCCCTCCAGTTGGCTGGCACAACACAGACTGGCAGTTCCCACAAACAACAACAGTCTGGGAGTGGCTAAAAACAGTGGTTCTGCAACAAAAACAAACAAGAAAGTAAACCAGAGATCAGAATTTTAGATTAAAAAAGAAATCAGAAGTCACCAAACTACAAACTAAGAACAAATAACGCTGACAGTAATTGCCACTATCTTACATGTTGAAGCAGCCTTGGCACTTGACATCCTTCAAGTAAGAAAAAAAAAAGAGTTANGGTAAGCCTCGCCTTCCCTCCAGTTGGCTGGCACAACACAGACTGGCAGTTCCCACAAACAACAACAGTCTGAGAGTGGCTAAAAACAGTGGTTCTGCAACAAAAACAAACAAAAAAGTAAACCAGAGATCAGAATTTTAGATTAAAAAAGAAATCAGAAGTCAGCAAACTACAAACTAAGAACAAATAATGCTGACAGTAATTGCCACTATCTTACATGTTGAAGCAGCCTTGGCACTTGACATCCTTCAAATAAGAAAAAAAAAAGAGTTGTTAAGGTTCAAAAAACAAACCAAACAACAACCAATACTAATATCTTGCAAAACTAAAATATTTTTGTTTCATAAAAAAGGGGGAAAAACCAAGAACTGTAAAACAAAGCTTTTAAATTTACCATAAAAAAAGAGTTGGGAGACTGCACAAGCCGCTTAAGCTTATGTTTCCTCTTTTCAAGCTCTGCTGGCGGATTCAGCAGATCAATATCGTTTTGAAGAACCTGCAGATGCAGGCAGCAAACCATGTGAATATTGGAACAAAAAAAAAAGTAAGTGAAGAATGAAACTTTTATGAACCATATACATGCATACGGAGAACATGGGCACAATAAAATCAAAAGTTCATAAATCAAAACAATAGCATAAAAAGGAATACAACGTCCTCCGATTCAAAAGAAACGCCCAAAATTCACAAAAAATATTCACACTTGATCAGCCTCATCCAAAACATACGGCCAAAATAAATTTGAAGAAGTAATAACAGAAACATTGACATAGAATAGAGAAAAGGCATCGTTTCCATGAAGTATTGAATTCAAATCTCACCATTTTGGCAAATAAGAAAGATCTCAGAAACCCTAAATCGCTTCGGCCGCGACTTCGACGGCAGCGAGAGGCATCGAGAAGTAGGAATTTCGATTAGAGGGGCTATTATAGCAGGAGGTGAAGTCATCTCAACCGTTCGAAAGGAAATCCGCCAAACCGGTTCGAGATGAACCCACACATGCTTCGCTGCCCAGCCGGGTCGGTACTATTATATATATGTAATGATCTGGGCTTATAAGCCCGATTAGAATGGCTGTCGGCGTGTAAATTAGGCTTGCTGGTGTTTGGTTTTTTAAATTTCGAGCTCAAAAAGTATTTTCATGTTCGGCTCGTTTATTTAGCGAGCCGAACACCAATAATTCAAGAATAAAGACTCGTTTTGACAACCCTGATCATGTATCCATAAGACATTAAAGATTAGGACAAAATTTAAAACACCATTTGAATCTAATTTAATAATTTTTATTCTATTTTCTAAATTAATATTTTTAATTAATTATAAATCTTTGTAGTCTTATAGTCAATTATATTTTTTTTAAAATACTACTCATTATATATATATAATTAATTAGTAGTATTTCGAGCCAAAAAGAGTCGAACAAAAACGAACAAATATTTGTTCGTGTTATTCGTATTCGGCTCATTAACTTAGTGAACGAGTCGAACACGAGTTTCTTAACGAGTCAGACACAACTTGCTCGTGAACAACGAGCTTTTTGACAGCCCTAGCTGCCTGCCAAAAAAAAAAGAAATTTTGCAGTTCGGCCCGAACTCGCTTATTCAAAGTCCGGCAATTATATATGGCCGGCCCATATAAAACCCGGCCCGAACCCAAAACAAATCAAAATTTACTCTTCGTGATTCGTCGCTGGGTCGCTTCGCAATTCGCAATCCCTCCATGTTCTCCTCCAGAACCCGAAGACCTAGCCTGTCGAAAAAGTGCTTGTTGCTGCCTCTTCTTCCTTCTCTCGAGAGCGAAGACTCGAACGACGGCAGAGGACACCGGTGGTCCGCATCTCCAATCTGCTCTGCCAGCTCTACTGCTCGCCCTTTGTATATCATTCCCTGTTCTCCCAAACCGGAAGACCGGAGACGTAACCTCAAAATTTATCACTGCCTCTTCTTCCTCCTCTCGAACAACGACACTTGCGCTATGTATTCACCTCTTTTCGGTCATTCGGCGTGCTCCTCCACCTCATTAGGGAGGTTCCAAGTTTTGTGAGTAAAGTCCCTATTTCTGACTTCTAAATTTCGAAAAATTATTATAGTCTGTGGGGCAAATAATTTTATTGTGCTATACAAATATTTTGAAGATTTTCTGCTATACAATTGTAACTTTCTCCGAAAATATTTGAGATTTTCGTCCAAAAAAGTGCCTATAAAAGATTTTTCCTCCAAAAAAGTGCCTATAAATGTAAGCACTGTGTTTCTTTGTATGTGTTTTGATATTGCATGTGTAAGAGATTGTATTATCGATATATTTATCATTTGTTCTCGGTATGAAATGGAAACTGCACCTCATTTCAGCTCATGCTTCAAGTTGAGGAATTTACGTGCATACAACACAATTCTTATGTTGTATTGATGCATTTACCTAATAGTTAAACTTTAGATAATATTTTTGAAATACTTTTGTGTCGTAATGTTTTGCATGAAAAGTGGTTTTCTTTTTAAGTCCCGCAGATGTTGTGTAGATAAGAATGCTAATATTTCTTTATGATTTATACAATTTTATGGATGAAATTGCACTTTAATAAATATATTTTTATATTTTTCTTGCAGATGCAACAGGCAATAGAAGTGAGAAAACCTGGAGGGGACTTGGAGCAAAGGAGCTTAATTGTGGACTAGTGCCTAGGCGCTAGTCCCTCACCTGGAAAACTTGCAAGAGACGCTGCGTCTAAGCGCCAAGTACTGGGGCATAGCGATACTGGAGCCTAGGTGTCCATGCCTTCTTTAGCAAACAAATAGACTGGCGCTTAAGCGTTAGTAATTGCTTGAAATAGTTTTGGCAGTTCGGGAAGCCTGTCGCAGGGAGTTGTGGGGGAGTTACTTAGGAGGTTGTGGAGTGATTTTTTTGCTAAGTAATGGAGCCTATATATTTGCATGTATCAGGGACTTAAGAGGATTGATGGATGGGGGTTGCTAGGATTGTTGAATGTGGAGAGATTGATGAATTGTGAGGGTTAGCTTGTTGTAGAATCCTTCTTCCTCTTCTAGTGGAGAGAAGAGGGAGAGGGTTCAAGAGCAGCAACCCAAATTCAGAAGGAGCCGTGGTTAAGCATCTTCAGGCCATTGTAAAGGAGAGGAAGATAATTCTCATTTGTCTTTATTGATGTATTTTATTTGTAAATATTTGGATAGTGGATTTCTCTTATTTCAATTAATTTGTGTGGTGTTTTTCTCATACTTCTTGAGTAGATTTCTTTATCTTACCTTATTATGATTAAGTAGGATGTATAGAACCGGAAAGTGCTTTTAAATTACTTTTAATTATTGAATATGATTAACCTGTAGATCTTCATTTACTTTTCATTATGGACATGTGAAATGATAAAATATGTTGTGAACCATAATAACTCGGGAAAGCTATGGTAGAATCAACTAGGTTAATCACATTGAACTTTGGGGTATACGTTGAAATGCCTTGTAGGGAGATACAATTGTTATGGAAATTTGCTTTGACGGGTTAATTATGGATTTAAGGAAATAAAGTTGTTTTAACTAATATTCTTTATGCACTCGAAAGAGGGTAAAGAAGAGTGGCTCCTATTTGTCGATAGTCTATTTTATAATTTGCACTTTACAATTTCTATACTCCACTTACATCATTACAAGGGAGGGTATTTCTAGAACCTGATATTCATCAATTCAAACCATTTTAAATAGGATTTCTATTGGATTTATACTTTACAATTGCTTTAAATACTTTAGGATTACTTTGTAGGACTCTATACAGTTTAAATTTTTCATGCTATGACATAAAACCAGCAGGCTGGAACTTTTCTGTTTTGGAATCTCCTCGTTCTCTGTGGGATCGACATTCCAGACTCTAAAATTTGATATTAATGATATGACCGGTGCACTTGCATGAGCCCCAGTATGTACTAGCACCTAAAATTGGTATCAAGTTTTTGGCGTCGTTGCTGGAAATCGAGGTGATTTAATTTAGGAGAATTTTTGTTGAACTTTGAGGTCTTAGAGTTAGAAAACCTATAGTATTAATTGCTTGTGTTTAATTGTTTTTACTGTTTTTGAAAAACCAAAGAAAATTCAAAAATATTTTTGTTTGACTCTACGTGAACTATTAGGGATCTCTAGTTCGTTATGCTTTGTGCAGGGCCTACGGGACTTACACCATACGATTCTGGGTTTGAGAGAACTATTGGAAAATTTTGAAAATAAATGATACTTGAACAGCTCGTAGGAGAGATGGCGAATAATATACAAAACAACCCATAAATTTAGAATCGACCCTTAAGAGACTATGCTAACCCTACGACAGATGAAATTCATTTAAGTATTCAAACCTCTGTCGTAGAAGCTAATACAATCGAACTGAAACTTGTTGTCATCCAAATGGTACAGAACAACCAATTTGGGGGAACCTCGTCTAAGGATCCAAAATTAAATTTTGCAAGTTTCTTAGAAGTTTGTGCCACATTTCACTTTAATGGTGTTTCCAACAGCATTGTTAAGCTTAGGTTTTCCCTTTTATCCTTGAGAAACAAAGCCAAAATATGGCTAAACTCATTAGCATCTGGATCTATACGGATGTGGAGTGACTTAGCCCAGAAATTCCTAGCTAAATATTTCCCACCTTCAAAAACGGCTAAACTTGGGAGTGATATAACTTCATTTTGTCAGCATGAAGGTGAGTCGATTTATGAAACTTGGGAACGATTCAAGGAACTTCTTAGGAAGTGCCCCCATCATGTACGTTGGCAAAGTGCGCTAAAAAGAGTCTTCTAAACTCATTGAAGGACGGAAAAGATTCCATCTGGAAGGTCGCTGAACCACCAAAGAGCAGCCTTCTCAACGTGGTCAGGAAAAACAGACACTTCATCGCATCATCGATTGTAAGACTCCAACCAATGATTCGAAAGAAGCCACGCGATCAGTAAAGTCACTCTTCCCATGGTAGGGTTCCAAATGGGGAATACTCAGTTTTGTCGAGGTTGTAGTTTCCAATATCTGATGGGAGAAAGATCTGTCTCCAGTCGACCGAGCGGGCGCCCCTGCTCTATCCACCCGGTGACTTAACAATCGGTGTAGACACCGCAGTGTCTGCGAGCTGGGAGTCCCCCTACCCTTTTGACCTGTCTTTCGGTAGCCTGATCATTGGGTGCAGGTGGATTCTCACGATGAATTCTCAGGGAGCGAGTTCGTCAAGACTCTCCTTCCAAGAGAGGTCGTTGATTGTTCCTTTGGTTCATCACAATCCGAAGAACTTTGAATTGGTTCATGATCTGTGCATGAAGTTTCTGAACCTCTTTCTAGATGTCTCACTGCATCGTTTCTCTATTTAATTCCATGAAAGATGTTTTTCTCTACAATACTTCTCTTTTGTAGTTTGCTTTGCTTTTATTCTGGGGCATGTCTACACTCACCGCGCCTCCTTTTAGAATGTTGAATCCTAAACAGTCCTTCAGATAAAACACGCATTGGGAGTTGAAGCCGGAAGAATGAGAGTATAAGAGAGAGAGTAGAGTCGACACAAAATTCTTGAGAGAAGAGTCGGAGGGAAAATTCTCTTTATTCAACTTTGTAGCTCCTATTTATAGGTGATTTTTTTGTACAATTACAGAAATGAGGGAATAGTTATGGAAACCACCCTTAATACAATTAATGCGCTAATTTAATACAAGATCTATGTTGAAATTTAAGCGTAATACAACGTTCATTAGCACATTGTTGCATTCAGTTCAGTTGACTGGAGCAACCGATTGTGTGGCAATCACTTCTTATGAGGCAAAGATGCCCTTAAAAAAAATTTGGGTTGCTGGGACCACAAGCGTGGTCCGTCAATTGAATCCCTCGGCGGCGTGGGACCTAATAGAGCAAGCGGTCATCGAACGGTTGGTTCAGGCCATGCTTATTCGGCCTGTCACTTCGATTGTTCGGTCGTCGTCCTTGCCCGACTTATTGCTTTACGATTCGTGCTAACAATTTGGCATAATACAATATGATTTGTATTTCTTAGAACGAGCAGGAATCATTAATTTATAAGAGATTTGAGGTTTAAATTATCCTAAAAAACATTTTTGTTATACGTAGAATGCATCTAATAACAGATCTTGGACGCAATAGGGCCACTAACATATAGATGTTGTAAGTCTTCCAGTTGAGTACAACTCTAACACGTAGAAGCTAAAATAATTCATGTGTTGTAGATTAATATCCACTGGTAAAAACTAAAGTAATTCCTTTGTGTTGTAGACTAATATCCGAAGAAAATGGGCACAAGAAAATCAAAAGCTCTGGATGCAGGATTTTGCTTTTGTATGAATCAGTAAATTCAAATTTATTACATCCAAAGAAACGCCGAAAATTCACAGAAAAATATTCACATTCAACTGTTAGTTGCACTTTTATCTAACTTCTAAAGAATATCATATTTTATATTAAACAAACTAAACCATCATTCGATAATTTTAGCCCAAAAGAAAAGAAGTTAGAGAAATAAGCCTTCAATTTATATTATTTGTGAAGCAAATTGGCTCTAATCTTTTTCTGGACTTTTTTATTTTCTTCTCAAACATTTCATATAAACTTAAACTAAATGACATTAATTATAAGATTAGAATTTTAACTGTCAAGAGTGTGCTAATTATAGAAGAATTAAGTTGATGTGTCATATTTTAAAATTATGGGAGTGAGGAATTGAACATAGGTTAAGACGTATTACTAAGATTTCTCATAATCACTTTGGAATTATGTCAGGCTATACATTTATTGAGAAATTTGATGGAGAAATTACGAAATAATAAAGAGGATCTACATATGATTTAGAAAAAGTTTATGATAAAGTTCCAAGAGATATCTTTTGGAGAGTTCTTGAGAAAAAAAGTGTTGATATGACTTATAATCATGTTATTAAAGATATGTATACAAAAACACTTACTTCTGTTCGAACGGAAGGAGGATTGACCAAATATTTTCCTATTTTTGTTGGTTTACATCAGGGAAAAGCTTTAAGCCGGTATCTTTTTGCTTTAGTTATGGATGGTCTTACTGGACACTTACACCGGGATGTACCTTGGTGTATGTTTTGTGATGATAATATCCTTCTCGTGAATAAAACAAGAGGAAAAAGCTTAGGAAAAACTTGAATTATAGAGGTTTTTGGAGGTCTACCTTGGGGTTTAAAGGCCTTCGTTTGAGTAGAACTAAAACTAAATACAAGGAATGTAATTTTAGTAAAAGTAGCTCTAGTGAAATAAATGTAACTTTGGGTGATCAAATTATTAAAAGGTGTAAACGCTTTAAATATCTCTGGTTTATTGTTCAAAGTGATTGTAATATTGATGGGATGTTCTTAGTAGAATTCAAGTTGGTTGGTTGAAGTGGAGGAATGCTTCGTGCCTTTTGTGTGATTGAAGAGTACCGCTTAGACAAAGGAAAATTTTATAACCCGCAATGCTCTATGACATTGAAAGTTGGTCTTTAAAAGAGAAGCATAAAACTAATTGTTGCCGATATGAGAATGATTAGGTGGATAAGTGGCTTTACACTTAGAGACAACATGCAAAATGAATAAATCCGTGATAGGGTTAGTTTAGCTCTAGTGACAGACAAAATTAGGGTCATCTTAAATGTTTGGTCACATTAAAATTCGACCATCTGATGATCTGATTAGAAGAGTAGATGTTTTAGGTTTGACTTTTGTTAAGAAAGGCAGAAGTAGACCTAGAAAGACTTGAGCATATTGCATAGAAAATGATCTTAATTTATTAGAATTGAATGAATATGTAACACTAAATAGGACGCAATGAAGAAAAACGATTCATATAACCGACCCCACTTAGTGAGTAATGGTTTTGTTGTTGTATTAAATACTACACGCTTAATAATTACACGCACACATACTTTT
The DNA here is from genome assembly GCA_002079205.1 of Phalaenopsis hybrid cultivar. NCBI lineage: Eukaryota > Viridiplantae > Streptophyta > Magnoliopsida > Asparagales > Orchidaceae > Phalaenopsis > Phalaenopsis hybrid cultivar. The sequence goes on along the minus strand of JXCR01074294.1, from coordinate 202,830 downwards.
TATTATAAAATACTTAATTTTATGTATTACAGCTCTGAATTCTTCCTCGTGCTGTATGATAACATAAGACGAGAATTATTTAATATTTTAAAAAAAATAAATAAAATTTTAATTAATAAAAAGATTAAATTCAGCCAGTTTAAAGCTACTCCTCTGCACCCTGCAATTGATCTACTGTGACATAAAAGTTACAGAATAATTTATCATTCAATTCCATTTATGTACTTCAATTTAATAAATATAGTTCTATTACAAAACTAAGTTGAAATCAACCATTAAAACACAACATTGCTCGTCAGTTCACGTCATTCATCTAATGCTTTTATCATAGAAAACAAATCTCTTAACTTCTAACTGTATCATGCCAACCCAATTTTCATAATTCAAACAAAATTTATAGATGGAATATATCCCTGGTGATATGGTTGGTATGACTCCACTGGCATACAAGAATACAGAGAGTCGACTTAGATGGTTTGGTCATATTAAACGTCGACCATCTGATGATCCGGTTAAGAGAGTAGATGTCTTAGATTTGACTTATGTTAAGAAAGACGTAAATAGACCTAAAAGGCTTCGAGATATTTTATATAAAAAAAGATCTTAATTTAATAANTCACGTCATTCATCTAATGCTTTTATCATATAAAACAAATCTCTTAACTTCTAACTGTATCATGCCAACCCACTTATCATAATCATTACTATCAAACAAAATTTATAGATGGAATATATCCCTGGTGATATGGTTGGTATGACTCCGCTGGCATACAAGATTAGAGAGAGTCGACTTAGATGGTTTGGTCACATTAAACGTTAATCATCTGATGATCCGGTTAAGATAGTAGATGTCTTAGATTCGACTTATGTTAAGAAAGACGTAAATAGGCCTGAAAAGGCTTGGAGATATTTTATATAAAAAAGATCTTAATTTAATAGAATTAAAAGAAAATAAGACTCAATAGGAAAAGACTCACGTAACCCACCACACTTAGCGGGATAAAGGCTTATTGTTGTTGTCGTACTGCCAAATAAAATTTAAAACAAAAAATAAAATTAAACAAAAGAAACATCTAGACTAAGCAAACTACAAGCTTAATAATCAATCCCTGTTCAAAAGAAGCCAAAGATACCATAAAGCATAGTTGTAATATAAGGTTCATTAAGTTCATAAGCATACAAGTGCGCTAATACAGACCTCACCTGAATCATACTTGGCAATTATACTTTGTGTGACCAAACCTACCACATTTAATGCACTTAAACTTTGGAGAAGAACTAAGGCCATTCGAACAATTTCCTTCACCTCCAAATCTCGGGCTGCCGGAATCTGGGCTATTGTCCCTTAGGCTGAGCCTTTTAACCGGCGAAATTTGTAAGAATGAGTCTCTTTGATCCTGCAGTAATGGCCGAACTGGAGCGACTGTATCGCGTGTTTCGTAAATGGTTTTGCTAGCTTGTTTGCTATCAGGGGCGGGTGGATAAGGCTTGTCAAGCGAATAATCATAATCCTCGTGCTCAATTTTGCCGGCTTTTCTCGTGCTGTCGAACAGTTGTAGAGGATTAAAGGCTCCCTCCTTACTCTGCCAGGTTGATAACAGATGTAAGATAAAGTATCATTGATTTTAGGGAAATATACATACATAACACACGATTCTTATATATTTACATATCTCGCACCTAAACTTTCATATTTACATCTATACATATATAGCATTATGGTGCTTTAAATCTAAGCATGAAAAGGTGTATTTCAATTAAAGTTTTGAGTGTTATATGTGTAGAAAGGAAAGTTCAGATGTTAGATATGTAAATGCATAAGAATTGTGTGCAATGTATATAAATGCCCCATGATTTCAATTCTAGTTTTACTTAAATTACTGGAGCACTTTCAAGCCAAAATTTCTGCCCTTCTAAACAACAGCAGACCATCTAGAATGTTATATTTGGAAAGGAATATGAAAGGAAAATCAACTAATTAAATAGTGTAAATACGAAAGGATTAGAAGTTTCAAAGTTAGTTTTTTTTTTTAAAATGTATTGTGACTATAGATGTAAATGTTAGATCACTATTGTATTTTGGTCAACAATATTTCTAATTAAATCTATTATTTTTAGTTAAAAGTGTGTTTAATGGAAAACATAATTAACACTTAGGTAACTTGTCCGTCAATCGAGCTAAAAAAGTGCAACTGAGAAATTGATTTTAAGAAAGTGGTTGTACTTTAGTGGTGGAGAAAATAACTTCTTAGAAAGTTGCAGCGAGAATTATAAATATATAGTTTTTTCTAAAAAATTAAACAACAATTTTCATACAGCCACACACTTTAACATAGGTTGAAAAGTAACTTTACACTACAAAAAATTATAGAAAGCAACAAGAAAATAATTCCTCAAACGAAGTTGTAGTAGCAACCTGAAACTTAAAACAGACAGAAAACTGTCCCAAACAAACCTTAGAAGCTTCCTAACTATCATATATTAATTTATTTGCCCACAAACACCAATAAAGTTCACAGTTTATGTATTTCTTACAATAAATGATACTAGGAAATGTTTCCAACAATCTGGTTAATTTTCAACCTCAAACTTTTCCTAGTATGTTAATACATTTATACACATTAACCGTTAAACTTGAACACTAATTCATTTACTTAGATCAAAGATATTTGCTAATGATTATGAAAAATTCAAAAATACTGAGGGGCCATAGGGGATCACTTTTTTTTTTAATTTGATTATTCTATGTTTGATTTGCAGAAAAATAAGTTTTGTAAGTTAAAATATAATAAGTTCATATTTTAAAATGTTCAAAACATCGAAAAGTTATTATGATTTTTTAGATAAGCTAATTTTTTTTTAAATAAAAGTTAAGAACATATAAAAATACACTAAACAAACACACTTTATAAATAAAAGGAAAACCACAAAAAATAAAGACTAGTTTGGGATCACTTTTTTTTCATTTTTTATTTCTGGAAAACTGACATGGTATCAAGGCCTTTTGCCCTTGCTTTCATTTCATTAAATAATAATCTTACAATCTATTTTAGGTACAAAATATTCTATATAATCTATTTTAGTGAACTTAATAATGCATATTCATAATCTAAATAGTCAGCTAACTGGAAAATAGATCAGAATAAAGAAACTGGAAATAATTTAAATAAGAATGCTATNAAATTTAAAACAAAAAATAAAATTAAACAAAAGAAACATTTAGACTAAGCAAACTACAAGCTTAATAATCAACCCTGTTCAAAAGAAGCCAAAGATACCATAAAGCATAGTTGTATATAAGATTCATTAAGTTCATAAGCATACAAGTGCGCTGCTACAGACCTCACCTGAATTATACTGGGCAATTATACTTTGTGTGACCAAACCTACCACATTTAATGCACTTAAACCTTGAAGAAGAACTAAGGCCATTCGAACAATTTCCTTCACCTCCAAATCTCGGGCATCTCTTGTGCTTCGAGCTGCTGGAATCTGGGCTATCGTCCCTTAGGCTGAGCCTTTTAACCGGCGAAATTTGTAAGAATGAGTCTCTTTGATCCTGCAGTAATGGAGAAACTGGAGCGACTGTATCGCGTCTTTCGTAAATGGTTTTGCGAGCGTGTTTGCCATCAGGGGTGGGTGGATAAGGCTTGTCAAGCGAATAATCATAGTTCTCGTGCTCAATTTTGCCGGCTTTTGTCGTGCTCTCGAACAGTTGTAGATGATTAAAGGCTCCCTCCTTACTCTGCCATGTTGATAACAGATGTAAGATAAAGTATCATTGTACATAACACACGATTCTTATATATTTACATATCTCTAAACTTTCATATTTACATCTATACATATATAACACTATGGTGTTTTAAATCTAAGCATGAAAGTTGTATTTCAATTAAAGATTTGAGTGTTATATGTGTAAAAAGGAAAGTTCAGATGTTAGATATGTAAATGCATAAGAATTGTGTGCTATGTATATAAATGCCCCATGATTTCAATTCTAGTTTTACTTAAAATTACTGGAGCACTTTCAAGCCAAAATTTCTGCTCTTCTAAACAACAGCAGGCCACCTAGAATGTTATATTTGGAAAGGACTATGAAAGAAAAGTTAACTAATTAAATAGTATAAATACGAAAGGATTAGAAGTTTCAAAGATTAATGTATTTAGAAGAAAGGTTTACAAAGATGGTTAACAGTAGGTAGTAAGCAAAGTAAAAGCTTTAGGGTCCATCTGGGATCAATTTCAATTTTTGTTTTAATTTTTTTATAAACCAGGCCAAACCGTCCAAAAAGAAACCAATAAATAGTTAGTTTTTTTTGAAAAAAATGTATTGTGACTATAGATGTAAAAGTTAGATCACTATGGTAGTTTGGTCAACAATATTTCTAATTAAATCTATTATTTTTAGTTAAAAGTGTGTTTAATGGAAAACAAAATTGACACTAGGTAACTTGTACGTCAATCGAGCTAAAAAAGTGCAACTTAGGATTTGATTTTAAGAAAGTGGTTGTAAATTAGTGGGGNGTGATGATCATTTTTGGATCAAACTATACCCAACCTACAAGCTTCAATTGACACCTCTAAACCATAATACTTGTGTAATGAGTATTGAAGCTTGTGTTTTTTTTTTTTTTAAACATAAACTAACAATATTAATTTTGCAATTTTACCTTTTTTGTTCAAAAAAGAGAAGATTGCATCAAATGAGAGCATGGCACAGATTTCTAAGGTTTGATGGCATATTTCCTCAGCGGAAAATACATCTCCTTTTGAAGCTTGTGTTTTAATATTAGATCTATATTGATTCTAAGGAGTTTCATATTTTGGATCATTTCAGGCTACATACAGAACATTTTAAGGATTTATAAGATAAGAAAATATTGAGTAGAACAATAATCCTTTATCCTACTAAGTGGGGTCAGTTCCCTGAATCATTTTTCTCCATTGTGTCCTATTGACTGTCATATTTTAATTAAATTCTAATAAATTAGGATCATTTTTTATACAACATGCCAAACTTTTTTTGTCTCTACCTCTACCTTTCTTAACAGAAGTATAACTGTCTACTGATTTGGTACCCTAAATATGCTAATGTAGTATGTATGTTTAGCAAACTTGTAGGTTTATATTTCAATACCTCTAGAATTGGTTGCACATTACATATTCTCAATACAAACTAAGTTTGGGGGGGCGTTATCGTGCAAATTTTGCCCTTAAAAGCAAGGATCCAACTTTAGATTTTATATAAATTGGGGGGTAGAGGGAGATAAGAGTATAGGAGAATTTTAATAATAGGTAGAGATCTTAAATCTCCGCACCGAAAAATTCTGAAGGGTATCAATAGGGTTAGTAACTCGCTATTACTTGATTTATAACTCGATTATTACCTAATCGATACAATCTTTCATAAGTTCGTATTGCGAGCAATGAATATTTATAAAATTAACATCTCAAATTTCGTCCCTACTCGCTAAAAGGA
>JXCR01074294.1:135554-191524 GCA_002079205.1 Phalaenopsis hybrid cultivar | reverse complement strand
CTTAATGTGAAATGTATCTTTTCATGCTTAGGATTTATATGCTAATTTGGAAATAATTTGGGCATCATTTTGGAACAATTTCGACATTGTTTTGGGGTACTTTTGCTTGCTGATTTAGAGAGGCTTACACAATGTTTTGAGGCATTTTTATGGGCTAATTTTGAGGCGATCTACAGACTATTTTGACGAGATTTATGTAGCCTTTAAGTGTTGATTTACATGCGGTTTAGAATTGGTTTTACGGACTCCTTTTTGCCCACTGTTTTGGGTTTCAATTGATTGATATTTAAACGCTTTTAGATTGATGCACTCGTTATTTTCCCCCTTGACTTTACTAGTTTTGGAAGTGGGACTTGTATTATCCTTCTTTTTTTTTATTCGTTTTTAAATGGTTAAGTCATAAAGATGGGGATTGATGATTTAATTAATTGGAAGATATAGAAATCTTAAATCACCTTAAGCATAAGTTAAAGAGTAGGTTTCCTAGAGCTTAAATGCACACCTTAGGTGAGTCCATCCACCTAGTCCTCAGTGTAGACCTCTTAGATTTTAGGTGTACACCCTAGGTGAGAACCCATCCATCTAATCCTCAATGTAGGTTTCCTAGTCTTTAGGAGCACATCTTAGGTGAGAGTTCATCCACCTAATTCTTAGAATAGACTTCCTAGAGTTTTAGGAGCACACCCTAGGTGAAAGTCCATACACCTAGCCCTCAATGTAGGCTTTCTAGATTTTAGGAGCACATCCTAGGTGAGAGTCCATCCACCTAATTCTCAGCATATGCTTCCTAGATTTTAGGAGCACACCCTAGGTGAGAATCTATCTACCTAATCTCTGCAGTGTAACCTCTTAAGGTTTTAGGAGCATACGTTAGGTAAGAGTCTATTCACATAATCCTCAAATGCACAGTGAAACTAGACACTTGACCCTAATTCACAAACTGATCAAGACACTAGACACCAGGATGCACCGAGACGTGACCCATGCTTCCTTAATTAAATCAACAGTGAAATTCCCTCATTGACTTAACCTACAATAAAACCCAGTGCATCGGGATTTGAGTTTGGATAGTACACTCAAACCCTCATGGCAATTGGGAAAATTTCTTAACGCCATATATGAATCATCGGACTAGGAAGAGTCTAGGGTCTGTGGCGAGGGCGATGACGACATTGCTTATGTGTGCTTAAACGAGGGATACAAAGTGAAATTATTAGAATAGTATCTCTTACCTCAAAGATCTTCAATATGAGAGAGGAATGGATCCATGATACTATTCGCCGACTCTTGATGGGATTGTTGCCCCGACACTCTTAGGTTGTCAGTAGTTCTAGCACAATTAGAGTGACTAACCTGTGGACTGTACGACTTTACAAAATATTATTGAAAATAAAATAAAAATTTCTCTTGCATGTTAAAAAGAACTCTACATATAAAAAAAGACTTGAACAATTTTTGCATGAAAACCTTTCTATGAAAATTTATAAAAGTCCATGGTTACTCATTTGGATCGAGGTTAAGGACTGTCTTCTGTAGATTGTCGGGTTGACAACTCTTACCCAATGTCGGGAAGCACATNATTTGATTAGTTCGCTTCGATCATATAAAATGGCATTAGCTGCCCTTCAATTACTTCAAAATAACTTCCTATATTAACTCCAAAATGCCCTTTTTGTAGTAAGCTAAATAATTGTGCAGCACATGAAAACTTTTATAGTCTCTCTGAGCTCTCATCCTATTAATTCATATGGCAAGAACTCTAGTTCTTGCACTAATCAATAGCACTAACATTTTTTTAGTTTTTGTTATTGTACCATATCAATAAAGCTAAGAACTTAACGAATGATTGAATTCCTAAGATCTCGAAGTCCATAATGTTGCTAATCCACTACAATCCCAGGTGTCGACGGTTGCCCCGTTGCATTGATTCTTTAGCAGCCTCTGATTTAGATACAATCTCGAAATTCAATTACCTTAAATCGCTTCAATTTCAGATCCTAATTTGCAGCTTCCGTATTGATACATTTTTAATGAAAAATCATTAAAAATATTTTTATTTTTATTGAGTCNGTGTCGACGGTTGCCCTGTTGCATTGATTCTTTAGCAGCCTCTGATTTAGATACAATCTCGGAATTCAATTATAGCTTAAATCGCTTCAATTTCAGATCCTAATTTGCAGCTTCCGTATTGATGCATTTTTAATGAAAAATCATTAAAAATATTTTTATTTTTATTGAGTTTTCATGACTAAGTTGGGTAATTGTGCACATTTCAACTCGGTTTGATGGCCTAAAAATTTTTCATGTTGAATTGGGTTAGGTATTGAGTGTTAGATTCACATTGAAATTGTGACCAGTATATTAAACCATGGAAGGGCAGATAATCTTCGTGATGATCATTTTTGGATCAAACTATACCCAACCTACAAGCTTCAATTGACACCTCTAAACCATAATACTTGTGTAATGAGTATTGAAGCTTGTGTTTTTTTTTTTTTTAAACATAAACTAACAATATTAATTTTGCAATTTTACCTTTTTTGTTCNTACAAGCTTCAATTGACACCTCTAAACCATAATACTTGTGTAATGAGTATTGAAGCTTGTGTTTTTTTTTTTAAACATAAATTAACAATATTAATTTTGCAATTTTACCTTTTTTAGTTTAAAAAAGAGAAGATTGCATCAAATGAGAGCATGGCACAGATTTCTAAGGTTTGATGGCATATTTCCTCAGCAGAAAATACATCTCCTTTTGAAGCTTGTGTTTCAATATTAGATATATATGGATTCTAAGGAGTTTCATATTTTGGATCATTTCAGGCTACATATAGAACTTTTTAAGGATACATAAGATAAGAAAATATTGAGTAGAACAATAATCCTTTATCCTACTAAGTGGGGTCAGTTCCATGAATCATTTTTCTCCATTGTGTCCTATTGACTATCATATTTTAATTAAATTCTAATAAATTAGGATCATTTTTTATACAACATGCCAATTTTTTTTTATCTCTACCTCTACCTTTCTTAACATAAGTATACCTGTCTATTGATTTGGTACCCTAAATATGCTAATGTAGTATGTATGTTTAGCAACCTTGTAGGTTTATATTTCAATATCTCTAGAATTGGTTGCACATTACATATTCTCAATACAAAATAAGTTTGGGGGGCATTATCGTGCAAATATTGCCCTTTAGGTTAAAAGTAGGGATCCAACTTTAGATTTTATATAAATTGTGGGGTAGAGGGAGATAAGAGTATAGGAGAATTTTAATAATAGGTAGAGCTCTTAAATCTCAGCACCGAAAAATTCTGAAGGGTATCAATAGGGTTAGTAACTCGCTATTACTTGATTTATAACTCTATTATTACCTAATCGATACAATTTTTCATAAGTTCGTATTGCGAGCAATGAATATTTATAAAATTAACATCTCAAATTTCGTCCCTACTCGGTAAAAGGAATTAATTCTTATATAGTATTGATTGAAGTACATGTTTTTATGAAGAGTTAGGAAGTAATTCAAAATTTAACTTAGGATAGAGTCAATATTCAAAATCATTAGAAAAAGGTTTAACTAAATATATTAATCATCTTAGAAAATGAAAAAGAAAAAGAAACAAAAGAAAGAGAAAATAGAAAAAGGTTCATGCTTAAAATGGAAAAAAATTATTGAACCTAAGAGGAGAAGCTTAATTAAGCTCAAATTAAAAATTGGTACCAATAAGCCTTTCTAATAAGTCAAAAGATTAAAAACTTTACTAAGTTAACCTTGAAATTTCGTATTCAACATAACAATAACAAAATTAACATTCTTTATGTGCGTAGCTAACAAAATTTTATGCATGAAGCATTAATTTCATGACATTATGACATCACATAAGTAATTTAAGATGATTGTTGACATCATTTTTTTTGTCACGTGTGGGATGTCCACCTGAGCGAGTCAGGGTAACACTTCGTGCATATATGTTTCTCGTAGCTCGAGACATCCGATTGAGACCTTTGAGCAAGTGTTGAGAGGCACATTGCCTAGGTCATTTCGCTAGACTCTGGCTCTCGCTTAGGCGAAAACCGGTTAGCATGTCACTTGTCGGGTGGTTTCGGTCGGAATAGTAGGCCACATTCGTTGCATCGCGCGCGAAAGTAGCTCAAATTGGCCCGTTTACCAACGATTTTATTCAGACAACTCCGGATGATGAAGTAGACCACGTGAGTGTGTCTAGAATGTCAATTTCACCAAGGAAGGACATACATTTCGCCACAACTTCGCAGGGGGCTAAAAATGTGCAAATTATCATTTTGGGTTTGATCGTTGAAAAGTTTGTCGGATGACGAGACCGACCACACCAGTGAGTCTGGAACGTCGATTCCACTTAAGAATGACGTTCATTTTACTGAGAGGGCATGTTCAGCCAAAAATGTGCAAAATGTAATAATAATAATAATAATAATAATATTATTATTATTATTATTATTATTATATAAAGAATGTTTTTTTTAAAACCCACGCTCCAATCTCTCTCTCCCTTATCTTCTTATCGCACGCGACTCCCAGCCGCACACGCCTGTTCGCGGACCCTAGTCAACACTCGCCACACCTCACGCCGTCGTACTTCCCTCCTCGCCGGCGACTCCTCAAGCGCCGACAACCTTCTTCTGGCAACCTAGCCTTCGGCCGCCGGCGAAACCCGCGCCATCCTCCCTCGCGGGCTTCTTCTTCCTTTCGGTCGCGCTCCATTCGCCGGCTACCTCGCTGATGTGAAGCTTAACGCCGCCGGAGTTCCTGTCTTTGCTGAGGCTAACAGGCGCCCTCGTCCTTGCCTGAACCGCCAACTACGCCACCTCCTTCTTATCCTCTTTGACATTTTACTCGCACGGCTCTCCAGCCTTTGCTAGCAACATCTCGCCGGCCATCCTCAACGTCGGCATCTAGATCCCGCCGATCTGAGCTCTCCTTCGCCGGTCTCCTTTCTCAGCCCGAGTCTCCCCTTTGCCGGCCTCCTTCATTGGTCGGGTCTTCTCTTTGGCTCCTCTCTCATCAGCAAGGCCTCCTCCATCGGTGAAACCTTGGACAGCGAAGTTCCTACCGTCGCCTCCTTCGTGCGCCAAAACATAGGGCAGCACACTTCTCTCTCCTTCGTCGAGGCGGCGAACACTTGCGAGGTGGCGATAGTGTTGCGATGCAAAATCTAGCGTCCGACCTCTCTTAAAAGGTACATTTTGGTTATATTTTCATATGTCAAAATTAGTTTTCTTTGGGTGTTTTGCATACCACACTGATTCCTCTCCTGCCCTCATTGGGCCTTTTTGTTGTTCTGTGCACGTTTTACGAGGCACACTGTAGTATAGATCGGTTGTCGACGAGCTTGGAGCAAGCAAAGAGAACGCGTTCGCAACTGTCACGGTGATGAAATTTTCCTAACTCCTAGTCGGCCCTAGGTTTTAGTTGTGTCTAGGCATGTGGGTTCGATCGCCCACACAGGGTGTGTGCGCCGGCGTGAGCCGGAGCTTCGACGTACATGTGTGATTGATCGTCGATTTCCTAGAGCGAGTCTTTAGGTTAGGATCTTCCCTATGTAACCAAACACCCTCCGCAGAGCCGAGTGTCTCTTTTTTGTTGTGAGCCTTAGCACAAATCCTGATAGGTCAGAGTCCCTCACTCCTCTTGCTTTGAGTTCCCCAGCTTTGCTTGGAGAAATTGAGGGTCGGACTTGGCAAAACGAGAGAAGCTTTGTAGCTGTCTCGCTTTGCAAAGTCTGGAGTTCACAAAATGAGAAAAGCTTTATAGCTTAGCCCATTTCATGACGCCGTGAGAGTTACCACCTTGGAGATCTGGGGAGGAAACTCCCCACATTTCCTCACCAAAGCTGGAGGCGGCGATGCCGCAAATCCAGAGTGTGAGCCCTAGGTTTCCCATGTGAGGTCGTTAGTACGAGCTTGACTCGTCATCATATGTGGTCATTTGCACCTCACTGTTTACATGTGCAGGTCTTGCATGTTACATATTGTATGTCATATATTGCACTTGCACTTACCTTGCACCTTCCATTTGCACTTGCACCTTGTATCTCACACTAGCACTTGCACCGACACCACTTGTGTCTCGGTTGGTTATCTTGAACCTGTCACATCACTTGTGTTTCAACCGGCTACCCCGACCCAGTTGGCACAACACTTTGAATTGATCGAATGTTCCATCCCGATCGGCTGACCACTTGATCCTTTGTATGTTGTGTATGTACATGTACATGTTTGTCTGCATCATCGAAATCCACTTGTGTTGCATTTTTTCAGGTCACTGTCTTACCGACATACCCTCTTTTCGGGTCACTGCTGTCGCAGCATGCCCACCTTCGAGTCACTGCCTTACTGTTATACCCTCTTTTCGGGCCACTAATGTCACAGCATACCCACCATCTTTTCGGGTCACTGCTGTCACAACATGCCCACTACATAACCTCTTTTCAAGTTCACTGCTGCCACAACATGCCCACCTTCGGGTTACTGCCTTGTCGAGGTACCCTCTTTTCGGGTCGCTACCGTCACGGTATGCCCACAGTCGGGTCACTGCTTTACCGGTATACCCTCTTTTCGGATCAGTCTTACCGGCATACCCTCTTTTCGGGCTCCTGCCGCAATGGCATGCCCATTCCTACGAATCACTGCATTCATGGCATACTCTTTATCACTACTTATATGTTTTGATTTGCTTGCATTTGCATATTTGCATGGATAACGAGTCAGACCCGTTAGGAGAGTGATTCCAGTGTTGGTCGTGATGCCTTAACGAGCATTGCTTGTCGGGTCACTCCCGATGAGCAATACGAGTTAAGTCATCGAGACTGACATGAGTATGACTGCTAAGAATCCAATAGATCTAACTTGTGTCATCTCCTTTCGTGACACCCTTTAGATTCTTTGGATCCTTAGGATGGGGCCAGTAAAGCAACCCTGTCAGTCATATCATACCCAGACTTATCCCACACTTAGATACTAGGTTGATGCACTTGTCGTTAGATGGTGTACTAGGCTAGGGTTTAGGATGCTAAGTAGTATTTTTTGACACCTCTGATTATTGTTGTGTTGTGTTGTCTTGCGCTAGCTATGTGTCACCTTCTAACCTTTTTTTTTTCAGTGTGCTTACATGTTTCTTGTGTGTGATAGTATATTATGGCGATTTTCTGCAGGTTTCGTGCATATTTATACACTTTCACGCAAGTGTTATTAGAGGGGAGCATGTAATGAATTCTAATCCTTTGCTCTACAGGTGCTCTTTAGATCCCTCCAGTTATAAGGCACGACTTGTTATTTTTTTGATGCATGACGTGTTCGCTAACACTTATTTTATGTAGGTCGAGTCTTTATTTTCTATTTCAAATGTATTTGATAGTCTGTATCAGAAAATAAGTTACCAGCATGGGTTTCGAGCCGGATGACGCATCGAACCATATGACGAGGACCAGCAGCAGCAGATCATGTCCCGTACCTGAAGTCCGATTTTTATATTTTTATATAAACTTAGGACCGGGCATGTATATGCGGAGTTCAACTGTTTTTATTATTTTTACTGGATTATGTTGTTGGTCCAGCGACATTTGGCCTCTTTATATATTCTTTTGAGGTATTTTCTTTCTCTTTTTCTTCTCGTATGTCTTTGCATGTTGAAGCGTTTTATATTGTTTCTTTTTGTGTATCTGGACCTCAAGAAAATGCAAGCTAGGCTCACTAAGGACCCTAAAATTTTAATTATTTCTATCTAAGAAAAAAATCATAATAATAAAAGATTGAGATAATCAAAATTTTAGGATTAAAAGATTTAAAATTTTTCAAAATCAGCCTTTACTTTTTATGTATGGCCTTCAGGCCAGTTTTAAAATGGCTCGCATGCATGGTCATAATGCAGTCATATTTAATAGGGGTTCAACATTTAGGAATGTGATAGATAAATGCATCATACTTGCATGTCCTGAATAGTAGCCCCTATGCTTCTCCAACCCGACTGACTCAGCATAAATTCGCCTAGGTGGTTGTCTAGCACGCGTAGAGTGTTAGGAGGCTCCCCGATCCAGACGAGATATAAGTCCTCTTGTTGGAACGTTTACAGCTTTATAGTTGAACCTCCGCTTTCTCTTCCTTCCTGAGGCATCCCCGCCACTTCGACAGGTATAAGTCCCACATCTTGGAACTCCAGCTTTTAGTTGTAGGATAGAGTTTTGTTCCTTTGACCTTAAAGCTACTGAGAGTCCTATGGACAACACAATTCATGGATTGCTGACTAGAGATCTCAGGTTGTGTTGGGTCGACAACATTCACGACTACGTAGACTTATGGTCTTAGTGGCTTGGGATGACGTGTTTGTGGTACCTCGAGCTAGCTACCTTTACCTCCTAGGATTACTCTTCTCTACCTTTTGACTAAATCTGTTGAGTCACTTCTGCTCCTTTGACTTCGTTGATGTCACTTTGATGGCCCGATGTTGATAAGTTGTCGCATGTTCGGAATACGATGATTTGTCCTCTGCCCTTACGGTCTGGATGTGCTATGACGTATTGGGATACCCCCATTGAAGTGACTTATGGTTATTTTGTAGGTTTCGTGAGTTGAGAAGCCTCTACCAATTTGGACGTGGGAGATTCACTCTTTGCCCGATGGAGCAGCGTGAGTTTCAAAGCATTGAGACCATTCCATACGAAATAATCACCTTTTGATAACCTACACCCCAAGTTCATGATGATAAAGCGAAACTCCTTTCATCGAGAGTCTTCCTAGGTATCCCCTGGGATATACTTAACCAGTAGGAATACGTTCCTCTGAGAGACTTTTGACCTCAGAACAAAAAATGTTCTTTTTGGTTCCCTTGTTACGGGTGACTCATACAGAGATTCTGCTCGTGGATGTTGTTTTCGAGGTACTTCGATCTGATTCTGTTTGGACGTATACTCTCAACCCATCACACAAGGATTATCTTTATATAAGTCTTTTGTAATTTTTCTTTTTTTGATTTGTTTGTCTATTTGTTGTCGTACGTTAGTTCGCTATTTAATTCCTCTCCTTTTTGAGTCATTCATTTGGTTTGGGAGGGAGATTTAATTGAATAGAAAAATTATACAACATACAAGAAGGTAGATTGGCGACTTCGAGACTAAAAAGAACCAAGAAAAACAATTTGACTGGGAGACATCTAAAATTAATGTCAGTTATATCAAAATATTAGGGGTCCACATGAAAAAAAACACTAAAATTCTTGATCTAAATCTCCTTTAATGTTTATTAAAATTCTAATCTTAGATTTTAAATTACTTGAATGCAAGTAATGTTTAAGTTGGTGTATTTGATGTGCATCAGATATTTATGTTATTTTTAAGATACTTTTATCTTTCATTATGTATATTTATTTTTCATGGTATTTGTGATTGCATATGCAGTGTAAAGATGATTAGGTAACTTGGGGAGCAAAGATAATGAAACAAGTTAAACAAGATTGAACTGACGCCCATGCATCAGTCATGAAGGCATAGGCGCCCAGAACTAGAGCCACAAGCGCCAATTCTGAGCCACATGCGCCCGAAAACAAAGAAACAGACGCCAATTATGGGTTCTTAAGCGCTTGTAAGAAAGGTGTTTTTGTTCATACACCTCCATTTGCGTCATTTCACGTCAAAGGAGCTTAAAATTGTCAAATATGAAGCACTTGAAGGGAAGAGAGGATTGGAGACCAATGACGGGAAGAAGAAGAATGCTCAGGCGGGTGCGGCGATCGTCGGCTAGTGTTCACGAACAGGCGGGTGCGGCTAGGAGTCGCGTACGATAAGAANATATAGGTGATTCAGGAGAAGGTCCCAGCCAAATCCACACGGATATCCAATCCACTGGTGGAACAAAGCGCCTCCGTCCTGTAAAAAATAAAAAATGCTTTGCATTTGTTAGAAGTTCTATTGATACATTGATTGAAATTTCCAAAAATAATTCAAAAACTGCGAAGGACAGCATAATCCATGATTGTGTTAAGATCCTTAACACATATTCTGGCATTAGGAAGACCAAGATATGTATGTTAAGTACGTGAAATTGCTAGAGAACTCTACCCGGAAGCAGTTCTTTGAGACTTTAGACCCACAATTTCGTCTTCCTTACTTGCGCTCTTTTATGAAAGATTGAATGTCATTTATGTAACTTCATTGACTATTTGTTTGATGGACTGTTTGTGTCTTTCTTTTTATTTATGCGATGAACTCGTTCTTCACATTGCATTTCTCTCATCCTTGAATATGTTGGCTACATATCTGTTGACCTCATTTTTAGTGAGATCTTAGTCTTCTACTCTTAGAACCTAGGATCTAGCTTTAGGAGTTCTTATTGACCATCCTAGTGAACTAGCAATGGAGCCCACCTCCCGTAAAACTTCAAGCCACTTCTTAACTCATTTTTGTGAAAGAACTCGCATGAGTGGTTCCAAGCACTCAACCTTTAGTTGCAAGGGCTAAGAACCAACATGTAGAAGGCCCGAAAATGAGTTCCTATAGGATCAAACAACCTTAGGTGAACCCTTTGTGACTCGATTACTCGTGACGCCGCAATTCATGCACTTACTACACCACACACGACTGTGACTTGAATCGACTCGCCCATCGGCGAACTCTTCCAGACGATCCCAGATGACGAAACGGACCACGCCGACGCGTTCGGAACGTCAACTTTAGCTAAAAAGGACACCCGCATTGTTATGGTTTATCGCGCGAGCGACTAGCACGGATATCGATACATTTTTTTTAGCGGTGCGCGAGCCCGGGTTCAACCCAGGTTCGACTTGCGTTCGATTCAGGCTGAACTCGGGCTGAACACGGGCTAGGCACTAGCTTNATATATATATATATATATATATATAATAACAATATAATTATTATTATTATTACATTTCGCACATTTTTGACCGAACATGTCCTCGCAGTAGAATGAACATCATTCTTAAGTGAAATCGACGTCCCGGACTCGCTGGTGTGGTCCGTTTCGTCATCCAGGATCATTTAAGACAACTTTTTCAACAATCGAGCCAAAAATGATAATTTGCACATTTTTACCCCCCGCGAAATCGTGGCGAAATGTATATCCTTCCTAGGTGAAATTGACATTCTGGACACACACGTGGTCTATTTCATCATCCAGAGTTGTCTAAATAAACTGGTTGGTAAACGGGCAAATTTGAGCCACTTTCGTGCGCGACGCGACGAATGCGACCTATTAGCCCGACCGAAACCACCCGACAAGTGACATGCTAACCGGTCTTCGCCTAAGCGAGAGCCAGAATCTAGCAAAATAACCTAGGCAATGTGTCACTCAACACATGTCGAAAGGTCTCAACCAGATGTCTCGAGCTACGGGAAACATATATGCACGAAGTGTTACCCCGACTCGCTCAGGTGGACATCCCACACACGTGACATCAAAAAAAAAATGATGTCAACAAAGGACCCCAACAAGTGTGCTGCTCTACTGAGGCACAGTGCACTTGTTGGAAACATCCTCAAAATAAAGGCTCTCCTGTTAGTCGAGGTGACATCCCAAGAGAAGACTAATAAACTAGGCAGGGTATGGTCAATGGTGTGGTTAGCCCGTCAAAACCGGTCAACCACAAATTAGGTTCAGAGGCCGTAAAACCATAACCTAGTGGGGTGGTTCAGAGGCCGCAAAGGCATAACCTAAGAAGGTGGTTCAAAGGCTGTAGAGGCATGACCACGGACTAGGTTTAGAGGCCATAGAGGCATAACCTAGAAAATAGGTTTAGAGACCTTAAAAACATAACCTAAAAGGGTGGTTCAGAGGCCGTAGAAGCATAACCATGAAAATAAGTTCAGACATAGAGACATAACCTAAGAGGGTAGTTTAGAGGTCGTAGAGGCATAACCAAAAAAATATGTTCAAAGGCCGCAAGGGCATAACCTAAGGGGTGGTTCAGAGGTCATAGAGGCATAACCACGAAAATAGGTTCAAAAGTCATAAGCATAACCTAGAAAATATGTTCATAGACCGAAAAGGCATGACCTAGGAAAGAGTTTAGAAGCTGCAGAGGCATGAACCAATGGATCCCAGCCAGGCCAGATAAATTGTACATGGTATGACTGAGGGAAAATTTGTCTGACCATATTCGAAACGACACATCGATCTGTCTGACCACATTCGAAAGAACAGAATCGATGGAAACTCCGTACCTGACCTCATTCGAAACGATAGGGAAGAATGCTCAATCATCTCGTGTGACCAAGTCTCCTATTATGTTTTCCCTGAAAGAGACCCCGATTGCGAGTCTAACTGATCTCCTTGAGACGAAACACCCATCACATTAATCAGGTTGTTATAAAACACAACATATCCTGATTAGAGGTGGTGATCGAACCAGTGACTATATAGTATGGCCGACTGAGGAAGATGGTTCAGAGGCCCTGAAGGCATAACAAAACACTGGTTCAGGGGGCATAGGCCGTAAAGGCATAACCTAAGAATGAGCTCAGAGGTCATAGAGGCATGACCCAAGCTAGTGGTTCAGAGGCCATAGAGGCATGACCACGAAAATAGGTTTAGAAGTCGTAGAGCCATAACCTAGTGGTGGGTTCAGAGGATGTAGAGGCATGACCCAAGATATGTCTGAAGACAGAATACTCTCGTAAATGAACCGGCCCAAAAGGGCATGTGGTTCGAGAAGCATTGAAGTATAAGGCTATATGAGGTCAAAAGTGTCAAAAAAAAACAAAATGACCTCGTAACAGAGCCGACCCTAAGGTCATATGGCTCAAGAAACGTGGCTAAAAAGTCAAAAGTGTCCGAAGACAGAATGTTCTCATAACAGAGCCGACTCTAAGGTCATATGGCTCGAGAAACGCGGCTATAAAGCAAAGAGTGTTCGAAAACAAGACGTACTCACACTGAGCCGACTACAACGTAGTCGAGCTCGAGTGACATCAAACATATGACTATGTAAAAGTCAAAGAGGATCTCATAAAAGAACCGGCCGAAGCGGGCAAATGGTTCGAGAGGTTGCAAAGCCAAATGGCTACAAAACCCGACGTGCCTAAAAATGAGGTCTTGTCATCAAGGGTCGGCCAAGTGAAGGCAATAGTTCCATTGATTGGAACATCAAATGATCAGGGAGGTATGTATCCCGAACAAAATAGTCTAGGAGGTATGTATCCTGACCAAGCATATAAAATGATGCAGAAGGTATGTATCCTGGCGAAATCTCAAATAAGCAACCATGTAGCATAACATCCTGAGATATCACGCCCAAAGTATAGTCGTACATCCAAGTAATCCGACTGAACACAGATCGGTGGTAAAACCGATACGACATATCATTCGACTTGGCGAACAAAACCAACCAGAGCTGTCAATAAGAAGATATGGTTATCTGACCAAGATGGACTAACCCTAAGAGTGCTTCCACAAGCACTAGCGCGACGACTCTCGCAAGGGATTCTCCCATTTAGCAATATAACGTTTGTTGGGAGGCATCAAGTGTCTCGAAGCAGTATGGATCACTAGCTGACTGACACTGCATGTCGTTCAACGGGGTGGATAAAACCAACCAAACCAGTCGAAACCATCAAATAGGGCTAGATATCAAAAATATCTAACACCAAGAGTGCTTCTACGTCAGCACTAGCAAATCAACTCTCGTTGGGATCCACGGATCAACCGTCAGACTAATACAACATGGTACTCAACATGGCAGACAAAACCAACTAGCTCAATCGAGAATATCAACAAGATTACATGACTTAGCACGGTCTAACCCACAAGGGTGCTCCAAGTGAGCTAGCAAAGAAATTCTCGTTGGTGATTCTCCCACCGCTTAGCAAAGTAGTTTTGCTGAGGAGACATCAAATATCCCGGTGTAGACTGGACCAGTTGAGCGACTGATACAACATGACATTCCATGAAGCGGACTAAACCAACCGAAGGCAAATCAACTTCCAAAGGAAGGACTGCTGGACCAAGAGGGTCAATGCATAAAGCGTAGAAAAAGGTGGGTGTACTTTATGTTATACAACATGCCCACAGAGCTACTGAGAGCCTTCCATGTCATTCATATTTTTTTTATTGGCGTATATTTTTTTATTTCTCCGATATAAGCCGTATCAAGAATGATTTGGTGTAAAATACCAAATTGAACTGGTATGTGTAGCTCTCATGTAGGCATCTCAGATTCATGGCCAATTATACCATGCAAAACATAATATTTGCAAAATTCAACTCCAGGTAAAATTTTCCTTAAGTACTCTTCCCTAGCTCCTGTCCTTTAATTCTCTTCACCCTTAGCCTAAATAGACCTCGTCATTCCTATCCGGGTGTCAAAGAAATATTTTCATTTTGGAGATGTCTTTAAATCCATTACTGATTTATTAATCATCCCAAAGTCACTTAACTATTCTCTGAACCTTAATACTCTAAGGATCTTATCAGGAGAATTTTAAAATCAAAAAGTTCTTTATATCGAAACTTTTGATTTTCCGCTCATTTCAAGCTTCTTCTCAGGAATGTTGGAAATTTTTTTAGGCTTTTTACACACTTTTTTTTTAAATTACTATATCTGGTAGAGCTTCTTTTGTAATAAAGTAATTTTTTTTTACTCAAAATTCTTCTGAATAAAGATTCGTAGAATTTCATGATTCATTACTTGTTAAGCTTCCATCGGTATAGCTGAATGGAAAAGTAAGAGATCTAAATAGTCTCTGAAACTACTCACATCTCAATGACACTCATCTAGTCATTCTGAGGTATTCTCATGACTTAGGTGAAAGTTCATTAAAGAAAGTGATTCGGACATCATGACTTAGTTCAAATCCCCCAAATCATGAGGATTTGCAAATCCTAAGAAGATGCATACATGGTCTAGTACAAGTTTATCCTTAGGATCTATCCTAGGTTCAATCTCAAAAATCATCAAAGACAAACCCAAGATAAGATCAACTAAGGGGCACAGTTCTTTTTAGAACCATCTCAGCGGCCTCCAGAAATTGGAACCGGAGCATCAAGTGATGCAGAGGGAATTCGGTCAGATAAGTAAAGATCTAACCGGCAACGTCAGATATCGAGGTATCCTAACGAATCATAGACTAAATGTAGAGACATAATGTTCAAATCAATTCAACATGACTATCAACAAGGCGATAAAAATCAACCAAGTTAAACAAAGCATATCCATGATGTTGGATATAGGAGATGTCGCGTTTTACCAAGGACAGACTAAAAAAATCAATAAGTTCTTAAAATGATGAGGCACCAAATCCTAGTCAGGTTCAAGACAGACTGACTAGATCAAATGCTAGACAAATAGAGTTGTCTTAGCAACAAAATGCTCTCATCAAGAGCCTAGCCAAAAGGCAAACCTACTTAAATCGAATGAGGCACTCTTAAACAGTCTGGGAGATGTATCTCAGCTAAAACACGGATCGATCGAGACTAACAAAGTGGTCTAGTCGATACAACATGTCATCAACAAAAGATTTTGGATTGTCACCCAATTGGAGTATAGAACATACATAATAGCCTTGCTTAATATGTGAAAAGTCGTAGTATAAAGCACTATTCAAAGCAAAGGCAATTAAACACCTCGCCGTCAAATGTAGAAAGTCATTCTACATGCAGCGTCGGGATATCAAGAGATGTGGTAGGAAATTGCCTAACCTACAGGGTATTCGCCGAAGCAGGGCGATCAACGTCTGTCCTCAAAAGGGGAGAATCAGCAGGGGTGCACCCCGGATATCCCTTTATCAACATAGGACAAATTCATTTTTATCGATGAAAAGAAAGCCACAAAACTTTCCTTAGCTCACGGAAAGCGTGGGCACATCAAAAGTGGGCAGAAGCCACTCCAACAGGATCTTAGTAATATCTGGCAGAAAATCTGGTACAGTGGCCATAAGTACCACACCAAGGGTCTCATGCAACACCTCGGCAGATCTCATGGCCGGCACCACAGAAAACAAATATCCCGACCTCATAACGGTTCAACAAGTGAATCTCGGTCTCCTACTGCGAGGGCCTATAGGATAAGAAGAATAAAGAAGTTCCCTAAGACGTTTGAAGGATCCGGATAAAAAACTTCTTTCAAGGAAGAGGACCCAGTCCTGGCAGAGGGGAATGTGGAATCCCAACAGGTATAGAGACCTGTAGCTAAGTCAGCTGCTATGGTTGCAGCAGTCTGTTCCTCTTCATTTGGACTCTTTCCTAATGTAGAGACATGCGACACCTCAGAGAAACCCAGAACGACGGAGACTGGGACGATTGTCAAACCAGCGAAAACATTTCCTCTTAAAAGAAGAAGCTGGTCCTACGATCTTCTCAGTCAGAGAACTCATGGTAGCAACAACAACATAGACAGCAAGGAAAGAACAACCTGCATCCTAGGGAGGAAAGAACCTCCAAGCAATCATGGCTGGAGCATAGCCTACAAAGCCAGACAAAGGAGAGAAACAATTCTCAGCTGACGGGATTGGAGCATCATCTTGGGCTGGAACCGAAAGAGTCATGGTGGGGACATACCAAGCCGCCAGAGGACGGTACCGTAAAAGGTAACTCAAGCACTTGTAGATAGTACAACATCCGCGGAGATCGAAATCCTCAAAATACAAAAGTATTGCAAGAGAGGCAAGAGAACGAGAAAGTACGTCGTAGTGCATTGCCATCAAGTACAAGTCTCTTCTTTGAGGGAAAAGTAGCACCGATACGAGCTACAACAACGAATAGAGTGTCACATGCGCAACTCCTTTTCAAAGGAAGGCATGATGCAAAAGTTCAACAGGGACGTGGTCCGCACAACTGGGGACAGTAGCAAAACGACTCACAATTCAGAAGTCAAAGGCACCTCCTCAACTGGAATCAAGACAGGTATAGAAACCTGAAGCAGAACATGCTGCTAAATTCGCAGCAATCTATTCCTAGTCCTCCTAGCCTTCCTGTTTAATCAAGGGACAGGTGGAACCTCAGGGGAATCATAACAAAAAAAGAGCTGAAACAGAAGTCACAACGGCGACAACAGAGACAAACCTACTGCTAAGAGAAGACTCACCTGCCTATGGCAGGGAGATCCATGAGAACACAAAGGGGCGGGTTTAGAAAAGACCACTTGCCTAAGGTAGGGAGATTCAAGAGAAGAAAAGACCACTTGCCTATGGCAGGGAGATCCATGAGAACACGAAGGGACGGGTCTAGAAAAGACCGACAGGTGCTGCGGCGCTTCGCTATCGAGCGTCAGCCTCTCTTTGCAAAAGAAGCGGGCGCGACACGAGCAACTATAACAAAAACAACTCGATATGCATGACTCCCCTTTTAAGAGGGAGAGCCAGAGCAAATGCCTTAGAGGGCGTAGGAACAACTCGATATGCACATCTCCCCATCTAAGGGGGAGGGCACAGAACAAAATGCCTCAAAGGGCGTAGGGTTACGTAAGGCAATCCCACAATAATGCTCGAAGAAACTTAAAGGTATGAAACATTTAGGAGCACAGAAAACACTCTGGGAGAGGGAAAAGAGCTCCCCCGGCGATAGCGATCGTGCCCATCTTCTTACTCTTCCGCGTCGCGGAGCAAAAAGGGACAACGATCGAAAACAAGGAAAGGTTAAAAAATCAATCATAAAGTACAACGACATCGATGCATGCGATAATGCAACGACCGAACTATCGAGGGTAATAACAGGACAGAATGCATCGAGTTGCTACCCCTAGCAACTGACACATGGACTAAAACCCAAGGCCTCACAAAAGACTAAATTGTGACTCGAAGGAAGAGAACCAAGTCACAATAATATGAGCGGAAAGACCAACTTTTTTTTGTAATCGACAAATATAAGAATTTGATTATGCCACTAGAAGATTTAATTTCCAGCAAATGTGTCCAAAGACTTGATTAAAATTTTTTGTAATTCGACAAATACAAGAATTTAATGGCGCTATTAGAAGATTTAATTTCCAGCAATGACGTTCAAAGACTTGATCATGACTTTATATATGTGTCTGATTTGGTTAAGATGTATAATATATTCAATAATGTTAAAGTCGAATTTGTCAACGCAAGTATATGTATCGCTCAAGTAATATAAGGTTCTAATGGAGACCTAGATATCGATCCCACAGAGAGTTGTTTAAAATTACGGACTAAGACTTTAGAAAAGCAAGACTTTAATCACAACAACGATGTTCAATATGCTTATCTGTCACTAATGACAATTGAAATAAATAGATAATTTTAATAACTAATAAGTAACTAATGATAGAAAGTAGGGTATAATTGTGATATTCAATATATAAGGAAGCATTCTTATCCTTGTCAAAAAACTATAGTGAATGGATAAAATGAATTAGTTCAATTTATATTGTGTCAAATAAGAGCATACATATTCTTTACCCTTTGGTCCAGACATAAATAACATTGACTAATCCTATGCTTGGTTACTGATTCTGCGGCTACGCTGGGAGGATATCAGCTCTCATGGAGCTCCCACGTTCCCCTCACATGAGGGCTAACATCTACACATCAACACCCAAACGATAGAATCGAATTGACGATTTTAGTCTGTTACTCTAAAATCTCCAATTTTTCGCCCGATAATAATATTTCCCTATTTATTTACACCCAATTTCCAAGGGCTTTGACCTTCCTGAATCTTGGATGTAACATTCACTTTAGTTGTAAAACTCCACATATTTTAACAAATTAATTGACCAGATTGAAAGTAAATTAAGATCTAAATAAAAAATCATNTTGAGGATTTTAGTCTGTCACTCTAAAATCTCCAATTCTTCGCCCGATAATAATATTTCCCTNTAGTAATATTTCCATATTTATTTGCACCCAACTTCCAAGGGCTTTGACCTCCGTGAATCTTGGATGTAATCTTCCCTTTAGTTGTAAAACTCAACATATTGTAACAAATAAATTGTCCAGATTGAAAGTAAATTAAGATTGAAGTGAAAAGATCATCATAATTTCTTAAACATTTCCATGGCTTCACCAATTCAAATCACCATTTCACAAATCANAACACTTTGAAATCTTTTGGATATTTTGAAGGACAAGTTGAACTTGCCATATTTTGTTCTAAAATCATCCACTAAAAACTTCAGAGGCTTAATAAAATCATAGCTTCGAGTTTGGTAACTATACCTTCATCCGCTCCTACAATTTAAATTTCTTGCAAAATTTTATACATGTCTTGCAAGTACTCACCTTTTAGGTGGAGAAACGAGAAGAATCGACAAGTACGCTTTTAAATTATTGCATTTACCTGTTGTACTTCTTGCTTCAAATTTGCATGTTAAACAACAATGTCATTCTGCATGAAAACCAAAACAGCTAGGTTAGCCACAAAACCAAAACAAAATTAAAAAATCAAACAAAATAAAATTCACCGCTAGAACTTTCAAAATATAAGAAAACTAAAAATTTAATCACAAACATCACAAAATAAAATTGCAACTAAATTAAAATGTCTTTATCGGATGATCAGGAATCCATCAAAGGAGTTAACCTACGATTTCTAATGAGATTTCTTACGGTCTAAATGAAAGTATGAAACTTATTAAGCTGAGTTCAGTAAATTCATTTGGATTAAGTGAATCCAAAAGAAAATAGTGGTACAAGAACGAAGGAACCGAAGGATCCTAACCGGTTCACTCTAATCAACTTTAATATGCCCCACAATACTTAAATATCCATGAACCTTAAGAACATCTGATTTGACATCATAACATGAAAAATTAGAAAACTAAAACTTGCCATGTCGAGGAGCTTGTAGCTAGCATTGTGGGCAGCACAGTCATCTTCAACAACAAAACAGGTCAACATCACCTAAACCATTCCTTAAAATTAAACAACAAGCCATAGGATTTTGAGGTTCTCTGCCTAGTGCAACTTAAACTCTCATTCTTATCTTTAGGCCTCTGTACAACTCTGGAATATCATCTAAGCCTTAACTCATCTTAGGATTCTAAGGTTGTTGTTCGTCACGGCATAAACCCTCACATCTTCCAGGCTATTTGTGTGATCGTAACACACGAATATATACCCTAATTAATAAAATTTGCAGGATGAAACATTAAATAAATTCTCTCTAAAACTGAAGCCAAACCATAGGGTAGCTTGGGAAGTCACTGAGGTTCTCCTTCTGATCTATGAATCCACTAGTCGTTCTCCCTTTGGATTTCATAAAATGTTCCAAATTTGAGCCATTCCCCCCTTTCACACCTCTTTGACCGATCTCATTGAAAAGTCTTATCCCTTTGAAATTATTGAAGACATAATCCCCTAATTTTTATCGAGAGTTTTCTTAGGTGACTTCAATTATCTAATATGTAATTAACTATATAAAAATTTTTCCAAACTCAACTTAATATAAACCCTATTTAATTCTTTCTATTAAATAAGGGAACTTGTTGGCTTATAATAAAATGGTTTAACATGTCAAACGGGTGTTATACATTTCTTAGTTTGTTTGATTGAGCCTCACCCTCAAGTCTTGTGTTTAACTTTTGGGATAGATACATAGCTTGATGTGTAGTGCTCTTTCATCTAAAATTTGAAAAATATGGAATTCGTTTGATTTCATATTTTTCTAAAATTATATATAGGGTTTATATCGAAGAGAATGCCACAGATGATCTGTATAGGGCTATTTTCTGGAGGGACGAGAAAATCATCCAAATGGAGAAAAGAATGGAAGAGATGGCCACTGTCATGGCCGCTATGGCTACAGTTCAAGGACAATCTCAACCCCAACAGTTAGCTTCTCCAGAAGCTAATCAGCTAGAGATTATACATATCACCAATGAAAGGAGGGAAGTTACCTCAACAAATAAAGATGATCAAAAGAAGAAGGATTCTCCATCAAGTACCATATCAGAAAAAGAATTCAAACAAATGGTTCAACAAGTTTGGGAGGCCTTAGCCCATTATAAGGGTGGTGCATTAATTTTGAAGGGTAAACCCTACCCGGAGGAGTTCGATATCGTAACCAACTCTAAGGGTTTTATGTCACTAAACTTTAAGATATTTGACAGGATTAAAAATCTCAGGCAGCATATAACACATTTTTGAGCTAGTTGCGGATACACAAGAGGAAATGAAGCTTTAGTCTTCTGACAGTTTGTTAGCAACATGTTAAGGATAGGTTTTGATTGGTATGTTGAACTAACCAACGAATCAGTCAAGACATTCGCTGAATTAGAATAGTTGTTCGTGAAAAGATTTTCCAGGGCACAACATCATGTGTTTATTGGAGATCTCATAATGGAGAATCATAAGCCCAATGAGACCCTAGTAGATTATATCTTGAGGTGGAGAAACCTTAGCATGAAATGTGAACCATAGCTACAGGAACATCATGCAATTGAGATCTTACTCAATAGTATTCATGGGCCAGTTGCTTTCATGCTTAAGGGACTCACCATCAAATCCTTTAAGAAGCTACTGACTTTTGTCCGTTACTCTAATTATGATTCTTGTTTACTCCACGACAACGGAGCCAAAAACTTGACAGTGACTTTATATATGCTTAAAAATATCTGCTGCTAAAAGATTTAATTCCTCAGCAACTGTACCAAAACTTAATAACAGTTATAGATTCAATAAATATAGACGTAATAAATATTAAATAATTATAAAGTCACACTTAGTCAATGCAAGTATACATATCGCTCAAGTAATATAGGGCTCTAATGGAGTCCTAGATATCGATCCCACAAGGAGTAAGATTAGAAATACGAACTAAGATTTTAGAAAAGAAATACTGTAATCTACAACAAAGTTCAATTTGCTTATCTGTCACTAATAGGCAATTGAAATAAATATGTAATTTTAACTATTAAATAACTAATGATACTAATGAAGGTTCATATAGGCAATTGAAATAAGTAAATAATTTGAATAACTAATAAATAACTAATGATAGAAAGTTAGGGTTAATAATAGACAATTGAAATAAATATGTAATTTTCTTAATAACTCATAAATAACTAATTATGCTAATGAGGGTTTAATTGAAATAAATATGTAATTTTAATAATTATTAAATAATTAATTATACTAATGAAGGTTCGACGTGATATTCAATATATAAGAAAGCATCCTTCTCCTTGTCAAGAAATTATAGTGAATGGATAAAGTAAATTAGTTAAAATTATATTGTGCCAAATAATATTCCTATTCTTTACCCTTTGGTCCAGGCATAAAGAACATTGACTAATCCTATGCTTGGTTATTAATTCTGTTACCTATTCTTTACCCTTTGGTCCAGGCATAAAGAACATTGACTAATCCTACGCTTGTTTACCGAATCTGCGGCTAGGTTGGGAGGATATCAGCTCTGATTTTGGAGCTCTCACGTTCCCCTCACCTGATGGCTAACATCTACACTTCAGCACCCAAACGATAGGACCGAATTGGGGATTTTAATCTGTCACTCTAAAATCTCTAATTCTATGCCTGATAATATTATTTCCCAATTTATTTACACCCAACTTCCAAGGGCTTTGACCCTCCTAAATCTTGGATGTAATCTTCATTTTAGTTGTAAAACTCAATATATTTTAACAAATAAATTGGCCAAATTGAAAGTAATTAAGAACGAAGTANCACCCAAACGATAGGACCGAATTTGGGATTTTAGTCTGTCACTCTAAAATCTCCAATTCTACGCCTGATAATATTATTTCATTATTTATTTTCACCCAACTTTCAAAGGCTTTGACCTCCCTGAATCTTGGATGTAATTTTCACATTAGTTGTAAAACTTAATTTATTTTAACAAATCAATTGGCCATATTGAAAGTAAATTAAGATAGAAGTGAAAAATCATCACAATTTCTTAAACATTTTCATGGCTTCACCAATTCAAATCATCATTTCACAAATCTCAAGACAAGGAGAAAGAAAGAAAATTACTCAGATCTCATGAGGAAAACACAACAAAACTCAAAATTCATATATAAAATCAAAGTCATACAAACTATAATAAGTAAATAAATTATCTCTAATTTCTCCCCAAGAACACTCCTCAAAGTTCCTTTAAATCTCTTCCTTTCTTTACAACACACAGAATTCCTCTTCGAATTAGCAAGGAGAAATAAATCTCTCACTTTTCCTCCACTCTTACAAGCTCTCAAAGAATTCCTCACAATTGTTACACACTATTGGAACCATTCTAACATCCAGGACCTCTAGCCCCTCCTAGACTCTCTAGACTCTCCTTTTACACTTTAATTTGGAGTCTCTCCTCATCTATTTTTGGCCAAAGTCTTCTCTTTAAGGATATGGATGAGCTTTCTCAAGAGTTGTCTAAGCATCCCTTCAAAATTTGGCCTTATTCAAAGCTTAAGTAGACATAACCGCCGAGGTCGCCGTCGGCGGCCTCAAGGGCGTCGTTGGCAGACTTCTGGAGAATTTTATTTTGAAGCCTCGGGAAAAACTCGCCATCGGCAGCCAAGTTCAAATATCCACATTTTGGTCCTTTTCGCTCCAAATTCGTTCATTTTTGCATCTTTTTGCTCCATTGACCCTAATTCATCATTCCTGCAACAAAATATCAAAAATACCTTTCTTTAAAGTGCAATGTCATTAAAAATAGTATAAAATATGTATGAAAATCTCAACATATTTTCCTCTGGTAACCGGACACTTTGCCGAAGCACCTCGATGTCGCCGGGTAGCGGTGGTATATCGGCTTGAAGAGGCGTTGACTTCTTTTCTGTTGCGAGGAAAGCTTCACCTCTTTCACTGTCGTCGTGCGATCCTCTCTCACGAAGGTACCATTTTTTTTGGGTCTCATATTTTTATATTTTAAATTATATATTTTTGGTACTTCTCATACCTCACAGCCTCCTATGTCTTTTGGTTGTCTTGTACATGTTTTGTGAGGCACATTGAAGCATGAATTAGACACCAACAAGGTTGGAGCAAGCAAAGAAAATGCGTCTGCAACCATCGCGGTGCTGAAATTTTCTTACTCCTAGCTGGTCGTAGGTTATAGCGGTGTCTAGGCGTGTGGGTTTGATAACCCACAAGAGGTGCTTGCGCTGGCGTGGGTTGGCGCGATGACGTGCCTGCGTGATGGATCATTGGTTTTTCTAGAGCCAGCCTTTAGGTTATGATTTTCTATGTGTGACCAAACACCCCACATAGAGCCGGGTGTCTCTCCTCTTATTGTGAGCCTTAGCACAAGTCCCTATGGGTCAGATTCCCTCACTCCCCTTGCTTTGGATTCCCCAGCTTTACTTGGAGAAGTTGGGAGGTCTGATTTGGCAAGACGAGAGAAGCTTTGTAGCTGGTTCGCTTTGCAAATTTTAGAGGAGTTTACAAAATGGGAATAGCTTTGTAGCTAGTCCATTTTGCGATGCCGTGGAGAGTTTCCCCCTCGACGATTTGAGGAGAAACTCCCCCATTTTCTCACCAAAACAAGAGGTGGCGATGCAGCACATCCAATGGTCTAAATCTTAAGTCTCCAAGGTGAGGTCGTTAGCACGAGCCCGATTTGTTATCTGCATGTTGGTTTGCTACTTATTGCATTTTTGCTTGGTACATGTTACATTTCACTTCACTCTGACCGGCTACCCTGACTCGACAAGCATCTTACTTCACTCTGATCGGCCGCTTCGANCAAAGTCATACAAACTACAATAAATAAATAAACTTATCTCTAATTTCTCCCCAAGAAAACTCCTTGAAGTTCTTTTGAATTTCTTCCTTTCTTTACAGCAC
This sequence comes from Phalaenopsis hybrid cultivar, assembly GCA_002079205.1. NCBI lineage: Eukaryota > Viridiplantae > Streptophyta > Magnoliopsida > Asparagales > Orchidaceae > Phalaenopsis > Phalaenopsis hybrid cultivar. The sequence goes on along the minus strand of JXCR01074294.1, from coordinate 166,771 downwards.
ACAGAATTCCTCTTCAAAGCAGCAAGGAGGAAGGAATCTCTCACTTTCCCTCCACTCTTACAATCTCTTGAAGAATTCCTCACAATTTTAACCCTATCAAACACTAATGGAACTTTTCTAACCTCCAGGAACTCTAGAGGCTTCTCCATTTTTGGCCAAAATCTTCTTTTAAAGTTGTGGTTGAGCTTTTCTAAGAGTTTCCTAAGCATCCTTTCAAAATTTGTCCTTATCCAAAGCCTGATTGGTCATAACCGCAGAGCTTACCATCGGCGGCCTCAAGGGTGCCGTCGACAAACCTTCTTAATGAATTAATTCTGGTGTCTCAAGAAAATCTCGTCGTCGGCGGGGTCGATGGTGTCGTTGGCGCCCTAGTTCAATTTCTCATATTTTGGTCGTTTTCATTTCAAATTCGCTCCTTTTTGCATCCTTTGCTCCAATGACCCTAATTCATCATTCCTGCAACAAAACATCAAAAATACATTTCTTTAAAGTGTAATATCATAAAAAATAATATAAAATACATATTTTTCTCTGGTCAAAATCCCCCAAACATAACTATTACTTGTCCTCAAGTACTTTTAGTACTATATAAAAGTTGTGATCTATTGTAGTAAAGTTTTAATTCAGAAATACTATAAGTTTGATTTAAATAAATATTATAGTGAGATTTTTAGAAAAAATTCAAATAATTGAATTAAATCTGTAGCCACAAGATTATGTAGTCATCAAGTTTAAGAGTTATAGTCTTTTATTCATTTCAGAAATGACTATATGTTGCAATATTAAGTCACTTAGAATATTCAAATGATAGAAATTTCATGAGAACACTACTAGTAAAAGATCTATTTCATAAATATAAGTTCAGGAATGTATTTAGATTTTCCCTTTAGGTAGGTCCAGTGAAGCCAATTTTTTATTAGGTATATCCTCAAGCTTCTCCTCACTTCCGTAATTTTTTTTTCTTTCTTTTCTCTTTTTCATTTGGATTGCTTTCAATACTATATATTTTTCTTTTCTTTTCAACGATTGTTTTCAATCCTTTCTTTTTCCTTTTTCAAGTGAGGATTACTATATCTGGATAGCCTTTAATGATTTTGAAGTTCACTTTTCTTTCCCTAAATTCGAAACTCAAAGTATTCCTTTACCTTATAGATATTTCATAGTTTTTACATCATTGAGCCCCAATCTTTTCTTTTCAAATGAATTTTCAGATTCTTAATATTTCAAAATATAGTTTCCTTTACTTAAAATAGTTTACTATAATCTTATTCTCTTATACTAAACATCTTAAGTTACAGAATTAATTTTCATTACAAAAATATTTCATTAAATCTACCATAATATTTAAATAGTTGCAAAATATAGTTACCTGAATTAAATTCACTACATAAAATCATATAAATAATTTTAAAAATAATTAAATAGAGGACATCTAATAGTAAATCTTTTTCTTCCCTCCTCAAACTTAAATTTTTAAATATGAAATAATTAAAGTGGAAAGAAAAACTCTAAATATAAATTATACCTCAACATTTTAGGCATTTTCATCATTCTGAAATTTTTGCTGGCCTTCTCAAAATTTCTACTTCACCTGGTCTGGAATATTATGAGCTTTCTACACATATAAATCATTAGAGAAATTTCTGGGTAATGAAATTTTGAAATATGTATAAAACTAAAACATTAAACAAGCATAACATTTCCTAACACAACTATAATCAAAATGCGAAATAAAAATCACATTACATTACAAAATACTAATCAACATCTATTATACTAAATATGCAAATTTAGCTACAACACTAACTTTATAACAAAAATTAAAAATCATCCAAGTACAACATAATAAAAATAAAAATCCAAATACACATAAACATCTATTTCTATTACAAAAGATCACAAAAATAAAAGTACAAATACAAGTACATCAATTACATTCAAATATGAAATTCCCAAGCTATATCTTCATCTCCTTGATCAGCAGGTGGATTGGGCTAATACTAAGTATATCGGGGGCACTCAGGGAAAGTAACATTAGGCTCACCTCTATAGTGTCGGGCCTGAGCTTCATAATAAGCTATCTCAAAATTTGAATGCCTCTGAAGGTACTCACTATAATAATCATGTCGACGTTCTAAACCTCCAATTCTTTCATTTATTAATTCTGTGCTCTTCTGCTGCAAGGTCAACTCATTCATCAAGTTAGTCAGAGTAAAGGAGCTAGAAGGTGGAAGGTCATAACTTGTAGAGGGGACATCTTTACTAGTAGAAGGTTCTTCACTCCTATTTTCAGTTCTCCATTTCTCATGGGATTCATAAGTTTTCAAATTGGATTTTCTACTGGGTTTCATAGGGTAAACCCATTCTTCATCTCTAGCTTCCACTCCAAAAAGTTGGCAAAGTGCATAAATAAGGCCAGGACGTCCTAGCCCTACACTTGTTTCACTTCTTGTCATAGTCAATATATTCTTGAAAATAATTCTCCTCACATTTATAGTTCTATTATTCTGAATACAAAAATTGAGAATAGCTCTATCTCTAGTTACCTCACTATGGTGATAAGTCGGTAACAAAGTAGAGGAAATAAAATAGTGTCACGCCTTAGAGGTGGAATTCAGCATGAAAGCAGAAAAATTTACCCATTCTCGTTGTTTAATCTTCCACGTTCCTTTCCCATTATTGAGAAAGTTGATCACATCATTCAGTGGGCCTTTCATTATAATAATGGATTCATAGTGGCAACTATAAGAGTCTGGGACTTTGTAAAAGGTGTTGATGCAGGTGGTAGTAAATTCAACAGGAAATCCACGCAGTTGAACGATTCCATATTCAGAATAGATTACATTGGCGTAGAATTCTTTCACAACATTTGCATCAGCTTTATTGGTGGTGTAAAAAAAGTTTTCCCACCTCCGCTCGGTAATAACTTGTTTAATTTCTCCACCCAGACTCTCAAAAACTCGATCTTGTATACACTTCTTTCCCTTAAATACTGAAGTAAATCTTGTTTGAGCCATCACATTGAATAAGTGAGACTTGTCGAACTTAGTTTGTCTCTTTTATCGTGGAGCCATTTCAATCTAATCAAATTATAGAAAAATTTTAAAATATACTTTAAATATGCAAATAATGGCTTCCAAAAGTAATTCTAAGAGTTTAACACTAAGTTCCATGGATTTCTTCCCAATATTTTATTTACATACTCAAAATTTTTGGATCTCCTCAATGTGGAAGAAATCCATGGTGAAAATCAAATATTTTTAGTTTGGAGTGAAGCTCTTACCTAGAGATGATCAACTCCGGTGTCAAAAAGTCTTGAAATAGCCTCCCATTCCAAGATCTCTCAATCCCTAGGTCAAAAATTACATTTTTAGGAGAAAGGGGATGATGAATAGTGGTGGTTGACAGGTCAAAATCGTGGTTAAAGGTGTTTTTTCACGAGCTCACCATCGGTAGGGTAGATGGCGCAGTCGGCGCACTCTATTGAATTTTGAAGCTAAGACTTGGGAAAAATCCACCGTCGGCGGCGTCAAGGGCGCCGTCGTCGGCGTCAAGGGCGTCGCGGCGGCGTCAAGGGCGCCGTCGGCGGGCTCTATTGATTTTGTTCAAGTCTCAGATTTTTGCAATTTCGATCAATTTCAGGCCTTAACGACATCCGTTCAATCATTATAAACATAATTTTAAGTGACTAAATGATGTACTTAGCACAAATAAACTTTCACAATACAAAACATCACATTTATATATAAATTCCAAGGGGTACAATACATGTTACATAACACACTTAAGTTTTGTTTTTTTTCAACCTCAACACATTAATTCAACGTCACAATCCAAGCCACAACACTCAAAACGCTAAAAATNTTAAAACACATTTTACCCGCGCACGACGACGCGACAAAATAGGTGTCCTCCCTAGGCAAAATCGACGTTCCGAACGCGCTGGCGCAGTCCGTTTCGTCATCCGGGGTCGCTCGGACGACGTCGCCGACAATCAGGTCAAAACGCGTCGAAATTCAAACTCCACAAAATTCGACCCGCGATCGATCGTCACAAGTGGTTTACTCGAGTCCTCGGCAAATAACGGTGCAGGCGATGCGAATTGCAGCAATCGGACGCGTCGACTCTCCGAATTGCGAAGCTGGTGCGCGCAGGAGTGCGAATTGTGCAGAAGGCCAACCTAAGGCTCGGAAAGGTCCTATAGGAATCCATTTTGGGTTTCCTCATGTCGGTTTCATCCTTCTAAGCGTTAGAAGTCGATACCACACACGCGAAACTCCAAAAGAGGACGGAAACGGGTCGAACTAAAACGAGGCGGGCACCACTTCTAAGGTTCTAAGATAGTCGCAGGAAGACCCCTGAGGCTAGATCCTAACTCCTACGAGAAAAACTAGACCTCACGAAAATTGAGGTCAACAGCAAAGCGAGAGAAGCTTTGTAGTTGTCTCGCTTTGCAAAGTCTGGAGTTCACAAAATGAGAAAAGCTTTGTAGCTAGCTCATTTCATGACGCCGTGAGAGTTACCCCCTCGGAGATCTGGGGAGGAAACTCCCCACATTTCCTCACCAAAGCTGGAGGCGGCGATGCCGTAAATCCAAATGCGTCAGCCCTAGGTTTCTCACGTAAAGTCGTTAGTACGAGCTTAACTCGCCATCATATGTGATTATTTGCACCACACTGTTTGCATGTGCAGGTCTTACATGTTACATATTGTATGTCATATATTGCACTTGCACTTGTACCTTGCACATTGCATTTGCACTTGCACTTGCACTTGCACCTGCACCTTGTATCTCACACTAGCACTTGCACCGACACCACTTGTGTCTCGGATGGTTATCTTGAACCAGTCGCATCACTTGTGTTTCAACCGGCTGTGTTGCACTGAAAAAAGGACAAACGAGAAGAGCATCTTCTCTTAGGTTTCTTCATCCCGCTTAGCTTAGCTCGGCCCGCGTTAGAGAGGAAGATTAGCAGAGCGGGAAAAGGCAAAGGGAGGGAGAGCTGCATCTTTTTCTATTCGCGAGATTTTCAGGATCGGAGAAGCATTCGGAACGGGGGACGCCTTCAACAAAAGCAGAAACGATCCAATCCATTCGGGGCTTCGGGGAACAAAAAAACAAACTATTTTGACTTGATTCATATCTTTTTCTTTCTTTAGAGATATTCAGTTGCACTTTATATCCACACTAGCACTTGCACCGACACCACTTGTATCTCGGTTGGTTATCCTGAACCAGTCACATCACTTGTGTTTCAGTCGGCTACCCCAACCCGGTTGGCACAACACTTTGAATTGATCGGATGTTTCATCCCGACCGACTGACCACTTGCTCATTTGTATGTTGTGTATGTGCATATACATGTTTGTCTGCATAATCGAAATCCACTTGTGTTGCATTTCTTCAGGTCACTGTCTTACCGGCATACCCTCTTTTCGGGTCACTGTTGTCGCAACATGCCCACCTTCGGGTAACTACCTTACCAGTATACCCTCTTTTCGGGTTACTAATGTCACAGCATGCCCCCTGATACCCTCTTTTCGAGCCGCTGCCGTCACGGTATGCCCACGGTCGGGTCACTGCTTTACCGGTATACTCTTTTTTCGGATCACTGTCTTACCGGCATACCCTCTTTTCGAGCATCTGCCGCCACGGCATACCCATTCCTATGAATCACTGCCTTCATTGCATACTTTTTATCACTACTTATATGTCTTGATTTGCTTGCATTTGCATTTGCATGTTTGCATGGATAGCGAGTCAGACCCGTTAGGAGAGTGACTCCAGTGTTGGTCGTGATGTCGAGCATTGCTTGTCGGGTTAATCCCTATGAGCAATGCAAGTTAAGTCATCGAGACTGACATGAGTATGACTGTGCTAAGAATCCAATAGATCTAACTTGTGTCATCTCCTTTCGTGACACCCTTTTAGATTCTTTGGATCCTTAGGTGGGGGCCAGTAAAGCGACCATGTCAGTCATACCATACCCAAATTTATCCCACACTTAGATATTAGGTTGATGCACTTGTCGTTAGATGGTGTACTAGGCTAGGGTTTAGGATGCTATGTAGTATTTTTTTTGACACCTCTGACTATTATTATGTGTTGTGTTGTCTTGTGCTACATATGTGTCACCTTTTAACCTGTTTTTTCAGTGTGCTTGCATGTTTCTTGTGTGTGATAGTATATTATGGCGATTTTCTATAGATTTCGTGTCTATTTATACACTTTCACGCTGGTGTTATTGGGGGGAGCATATAATGATTTCTAATCATTTGCTTTGCAGGTTCTCTTCAGCTCCCTCCAGTTATAAGGCACGGCTTTTTATATTTGTGATGCATGGCATACCCGCTAACACTTATTTTATGCAGGTCGAGTCTTTATTTTCTATTTTAAATGTATTTGATAGAGTCTGTATCGGAAATAAGTTACGAGCATGGGTTTCAAGCCGGATGACGCATCGAACCATGTGACGAGGACCAGCAGCAACAGCTCATGTCCCGTACCTTAAGTCCGAATTTTATATTTTTATATAGACTTAGGACCAGGCATGTATATGCGGAGTCCGGCTGCTTTTATTAGTTTTACTGAATTATGTTGTTGGTCCAGCGGCATTTAGCCTCTTTATATATTCTTTTGGGGTTTTTTCTTTCTCTTTTTCTTCTCGTATGTCTTTGCATGTTGAAACATTTTATATTGTTTTTTTTTTATGTATCTGGACCTCACGAAAATGCAAGCTAGGCTCACTAAGGACCCTAAAATTTTAATTCTTTCTATCTAATAAAAAAATCATAATAATAAAAGATTTAGATAATCAAAATTTTAGGATTAAAAGATTTAAGATTTTTCAAAATCTGTCTTTACTTTTTATGCATGGCCTTCAGGCCGGTTTTAAAATGGTTCGCATGCATGGTCATAACACAATCATATTTAATAGGGTCTTCACGCTTAGGAATGTGATAGATAACTGCATCATACTTGCATGTCCCGAATAGTAGCCCCCTTGCTTCTCCAACCCGACTGACTCAGAATAAATTCGCCTAGGTGATTGTCTAGCATGCGTAGAGTATTAGGAGGCTTCTCGATCCATACGGGATATAAGTCCTATTGTTGGAATGTTTACAACTTTATAGTTAAACCTCTGCTTTCTCTTCCTTCCTGAGGCATCATCGCCACTTCGACAGGTATAAGTCCCACATCTTGGAGCTCCAAACGGTTACAAAACCCGACGTGCCTCAAAATGAGGTCTTGTCATTAAGGGTCGGCCAAGTGAAGGCAATAGTTTCATTGATCGGAACATCAAATGATCAGGGAGGTATACATCCCGATCAAAATAGTCTAGAAGGTATGTATCCTGACCAAGCATATAAAATGATGCAGGAGGTATGTATCCTGGCAAAATCTCAAATAAGCAACCATGTAGCATAACATCCTGAGGTATCACACCCAAAGTATAATCGTACGTCCAAGTAATCCGACTGAACACAGATCGGTGGTAAAACCGATACGACATGTCATTCGACTTGGCGAACAAAACCAACGAGAGCTGTCAACAAGAAGATATGCTTATATGACCAAGATTGACTAACCATAAGTGTGCTTCCACAAGCACTAACGAGATGACTCTCGCAAGGGATTCTCCCATTTAGCAATCTAATGTTTGCTGGGAGGCATCAAGTGTCTCGAAGCAGACATGGGTCAACTAGCTGACTGACACTGCATGTCGTTCAATGGGGTGGATAAAACCAACCAAACCAGTCGAAACCATCAAATAGGGTTAGATATCAAAAATGTCTAACACCAAGAGTGCTTCTACGTCAGCACTAGCGAATCAACTCTCGTTGGGATCCATGGATCAACCGTCAGACTAATACAACATGGTACTCGACATGGCTGACAAAACCAACCAGCTCAATTGAGAATATCAACAGGGTTACATGACCTAGCACGGTCTAACTCCCAAGGGTGCTCCAAGTGAGCTAGCGAGGAAATTCTCGTTGGGGATTCTCCCACCACTTAGCAAAGTAGTTTTGCTGAGGAGACATCAAATATCCCGGCGTGGACATGGACCAGCTGAGCGACTGATACAACATGACATTCCATGAGGCGAACTAAACCAACCAAACCAATAGAAAATATATCATCTAAGAGGACTCACAAGTCCAAATTTAGGATGCTTTAAGCAACCACTAGCGAAGTAAGTCTCGCTAAAAAGTCCCACAGAATTAGAGAAGTAGCTATCACTGGGGAGAGCTCAACGGATATTTTCTGCAAGAACTGATTAAGGCAACTCTCGTCGAGGAAAATATCGGGACAAACGTCAAACATCAAAAGTGGCTCTGACGAAGGACATGGAACGGACAGATAATAGAAAAAGTCTATAACAGATACGACATGTCGAAACGCCTGAGAAGAGTTGGACAAAAAAGAGTCTACCAACCAACTGGTGTCTAGCTATAAGGCACAAACTAAAAACATATCCCATAAGAGGGAATACGTCACACTCGTCTAAAGTGAGCAAAACGAGCATATCCGTAGAAAGGTGTTCAGTTCGAATGGGTAACCAAATATGAATGCTACGAAAGGGCATGGTTTTCCTGCAATAAGGCAAATATCAATTGAGATATTGCAAAAGGTTAGCTATGCAAGATATGCTAACCAGGGAATGCTTAGTCATGAAACTAAGCTCAAATCCTCTAAAAAAAGTGTATCTTCCACTCTCATTTATGATGAGTGGAGTGAAACATATCTACCACACTCATTTATAATTTGTAGGATACGCTCATTCGAACTCGCGGGAAGCAAGGAACTGAAAAGAGAGGATAAGAGAAGTACATGACTTCTCTTACACTGATTGCTGAAGCGTAGAAAAAGGTGAGTGTACGTTATGTTGTACAACATGCCCACGGAGCTACTGAGAGTCTTCCATGCCATTCATATTTTTTTATTGGCGTATTATTTTTTATATCTCCAGCATAAGTTGTATCAAGAATGATTTGGTGTAAAATACTAAATTGAACTGGTATGCGGAGCTCTTATGTAGGCATCTGAGATTCATGGCCAGTTATACCATGCAAAACATAATATTTGCAAAATTCAAATCCAGGTAAAATTTTTCTTAAGTACTCTCTTCCCTAGCTCCAGTCCTTTAATTCTCTTCACCCTTAGCCTAAATAGGTCTCGTCATTCGTATCCGGATGTCAAAGAAATGTTTTCATTTTGAACATGTCTTTAAATCCATTACTGATTTATCAATCATCCCAAAGTCACTTAACAATTCTTTGAACCTTAATACTCTAAGGATCTTATCAGGAGAACTTCGAAATCAAAAAGTTCTTTATATCGAAACTTTTGATTTTCCGCTCACCTCAAACTTCTTCTCAGGAATGTTGGACATTTTTTTAGGCTTTTTTACACACTTTTTTTTTAAAAAATACTGTATCTGGTAGAGCTTCTTTTGTAATAAAGTAATTTCTTTTGACTCAAAATTCTCCCGAATAAAGATTTTTAGAATTTCATGATCCATTACTTGTTAAGCTTCCATCAGTACAGCTGAATGGAAAAGTAAGAGATCTAAATAGCCTCTGAAACTACTCACATCTCAATGACACTCATCTAGTCATTATGAGGTATTCTCAGGACTTAAGTGAAAGTTCATTAAAGGAAGGGAATCGATCATCGTGACTTAGTTCAAATCCCCCAAATCATGAGGATTTGCAAATCCTAAGAAGATGCATACATGGTCTAGTCCAAGTTTATCCTCAGGATCTATCCTAGGTTCAATCTCAAGAACCATCAAAGACAAACCCAAGATAAGATCAACTAAGGGGCACAGTTCTTTTTAGAACCATCTCAGCGGCCTCCAGAAATTGGAACTGGAGCATCAAGTGATGCAGAGGTAATTCGGTCAGATAAGTAAAAAGGACTAACCGACAACATCAAATATCGAGGTATCCTAACGAGTCATAGACTAAATGTAGAGACAGAATGTTCAAATCAGTTCAACATGACTATCAACAAGGTGATAAAAATCAACCAAGTCAAACAAAGCATATCCATGAAGTTGGATATAGGAGATGAATCAATCTCGCAATGATGTTTTTTCACCAAGAACAGACTAAAAAATCAATAAGTTCTTAAAATGATGAGGCACCAAATCCTATTCAGATTCAAGATAGACTGACTAGATCAAATGCTAGACAAATAAAGTTGTCTTAGCAACAAAATGCTCTCATCAATAACCTAGCCAAAAGGCAAACCTACTCAAATCGAATGAGGCACTCTCAAACAGTCTGGGAGATGTATACCAACTAAAACACAGATCGATCGAGACTAACAGAGTGGTCTAGTCGATACAACATGTCATCAACAAGAGATTTTGGAGTGTCCCTTAATTGGAGTATAGAACATACATAATAGCCTTGCTTAATATGTGAAAAGTGGTAGTATAAAGCATTCTTCAAAGCAAAGGCAAGTAAACCCCTCGTCGTTAAATGTAGAAAGTCATTTTACATGCAGCGTCGGGATATCAAGAGATGTGATGGCAGGAAATTGCCTAAACCACAGGGTATTCGCCGAAACAGGGCGATCAACGTCTGTCCTCAAAAGGGGAGAATCAACAGGGGTGCGCCGCGGATATCCCTTTATCAACATAGGACAAATTCATCTTTATCCATGAAAAGGAAGCCACAAAACTTTCCTTAGCTCACGGAAAGCATGGGCATATCAAATGTCGGCATAAACCACTCCAACAAGATCATAGTAATATATGGCACAAAATCTGATACAGTGGCCATAAGTACCACACCAAGGGTCTCATGCAACACCTCAGCAGATCTCGTGGCTGGCGCCACAGAAAGCAAATATCCTGACCTCATAACGGTTCAACAAGCGAACATCAGTCTCCTACTATGAGGGCCTATAGGATAAGAAGAATAAAGAAGTTCGCTAGGACGTTTGAAGGATCCAGATAAAGAACTTCTTTCAAGGAAGAGGACCCAGTCCTGGTAGAGGGGAATGTGGAATCCCAACAGGTATAGAGACCTGTAGCTAAGTCAGCTGCTATAGTTGCAGCAGTCTGTTCCTCTTCCTCTGGACTCCCTTGCCTAATGTAGAGACATGCGAGACCTCAGAGAAACCCAGAACGACGGGGGTTGGGACGGTTTTCAAACTAGCGAAAATATTTCCTCTTAAAAGAAGAAGCTGCTCCTACAATCTTCTCGGTCAAAGAACTCTTGGTAGCAACAACATAGACTGCAAGGAAAGAACAACCTGCATCCTGGGGAGGAAAGAACCTCCAAGCAATCATGGCTGGAGCATAGCCTACACAGCCAGACAAAGGAGAGACAATTCTCAGCTGACGAGATTGGAGCATCATCCCGGACTGGAACCGAAAGAGTCATGGTGGGGACATACCAAGTCGTCAAAAGGACGGTACCGTAAAAGGTAACTCAAGCACTCGTAGATAGTACAACATCCGCGGAGATGAAAATCCTCAAAATACAAAAGGACTACAAGAGAGGCTAGAAAAAGAGAAAGTACGCCGTAGCGCATCGCCATCAAGTACAAGTCTCTTCTTTGAGGGAAAAGTACACTGATACGAGCTACTACGACGAATAGAGTGTCACATGCACAACTCCTTTTCAAAGGAAGACATGATGCAAAAGTCCAACAGGGACGAGGTCCGCACAACCGGGGACAGTAGCAAAACAACTCACAATTCAAAAGACAAAGGCACCTCAACTGGAATCAAGACAGGTATAGAAACATGAAGCAGAACATGTTGCTAAATTCGCAGCGATCTATTCATAGTCCTCCTAGCCTTCCTGCCTGATCAAGCGACAGGTGGAACTTCAGGGGAATCAGAACAAAAAAAGAGCCGAGACAGAAGTCACAACGGCGACAACAGAGACAAACCTACTACAAAGAGAAGACTCACCTGCTTATGGCAGGGAGATCCATGAGAACACGAAGGGACGGGTTTAGAAAAGACCCCCTGCCTATGGCAGGGAGATCCATGAGAACACGAAGGGACGGGTCTAGAAAAGACCGTCAGGTGCTGCGGCGCTTCGCTATCGAGAGTCAGCCTCTCTTTGCAAAAGAGTGGGCGCGACACGGGCAACTGCAACAAAAACAGCTCGATATGCATGACTACCCTTTTAAGAGGGAGAGCACAGAGCAAATGCCTTAGAGGGCGTAGGAACAACTCGATATGCACATCTCCTCATTAAAGGGACAACGATCGAAAACAAGGTTAAGAAAATCAATCATAAAGTACAATGACATCGATGCATGTGATAATGCAGCGACCGAACTATCGAGGGTGAGAACGGGACAAAATGCATCGAGTTGCTACCCCTAGCAACTGACACATAGACTAAAACCCAATGTCTCACAAAAGGCTCAATTATGACTCGAAGGAAGAGAACCGGGTCACGATAATATGAGCGAAACTCCTAGTAAGGAGAGAGGTTATAACCTCAGAAGCAAAACTCAAATTATGGAGAGAGACTCAACCCCAGCGGAGTCATCAGATTATTTTTCTCAGTTCTTTTTAGATCTTGGAGTCGCCAGTCTGTCTTCTTGTATGTCGTCATATAATTTCCCTATTCGAGTAATTCTCCCTCCCGAACTAAATGAATAACTCAAAAATGAGAAGAATCGAATAGCGAACTAACGTACGACAACAAATAGGCAAACAAATCAAAAAAAGAAAGGAGACGGTGGCTTATATTGAGATTCTGCTCGTGGATGTTGTTTTCGAGGTACTTCGATCTGATTATGTTTGGACGTATACTCTCGACCCATCACACGAGGATTATCTCTATATAAGCCTTCCGTCTTTTTTCTTTTTTTGATTTGTTTGTCTATATGTTGTTGTACATTAGATCGCTATTCAATTCATCTCTTCTTCGATTCATTCATTTGATTCGGGAGGGAGATTTACTCGAATAGGAAAATTATACGACATACAAGAAGACAGACTGACGACTCTGAGAACTAAAAAGAACCGAGAAAAACAATGTTTGTATACATCTAAAATTAATGTGAGTTATATCAGAATATTAGGGAGTCCATATGAAAAAAAACACTAAAATTCTTAATCTAAATCTCTCATAACGTTTATTAAAATTCTAATCTTGGATTTTATAATTACTTGAATGCAAGTAATGTCTAAGTTAGTGTATTTGATGTGCATCAAATATTTATGTTATTTTTAAGATATTTTTGTCTTTGATTATGTATATTTATTTTTCATCGTATTTGTGATTGCATACGCAGTGTAAAGATGATTAGGTAACTTGGGGAGCAAAGATAATAAAACAAGTTAAATAGGATTGAATTGATGCCCATGCACCAATCATGAAGGCATAGGCGACTAGAGCCACATGCGCCAATTCTGAGCCACAGATGCCCGAAAACAAAGAAACAGACACCAATTATGGGTTCTTAAGCGCTTGTAAGAAAGGCGTTTTTTTTTTCATACAACTCCATTTGCGTCGTTTCACGTCAAAGGAGCTTAAAATGGTCAAATATGAAGCACCTGAAGGGAAGAGAGGACTGGAGACCAATGACGGGAAGAAGAAGAATGCTCAAGAGCAGTCAGAACATTTCAAAGGAGGAACCGAATGAGTATCATGAGTGTGAGTGAGAGTTCTCCTAAGAGCAAATGTAAGAGTGAATGTGAAGCCATTTTGTACTCAAAATAGTATAAAACTCAAGGATTTCGTTGTAAGATCGTGAGAATTAGTGGAGAACATCGGTGAGATCATTCTAGCTTTGTTAAACATGATTTTGCAATGAAATTTATGTTGAGTTCAATCGTAATGAGTATGAGTTAAACTTCTCTCTCATTTAAATTGGATTTTATGCAATTGGTGAAGTCTTTACTATGCAATTGCATAAAATTTATAAGTTGATAGTTTGACATTCTGGTTGTAATGTACTCCTAAGCTAATCACATGGGATGTTAATGAATACAAAAGAGCTTTTTGATGATTAGTTGGAGTGGTGTTACTTGGTTTGCTTTATATTTGCCTAGACTTGACCTAAATTTACTTGTAACTTGTAGTTATGGATTTGTTTTCTGATTTTTTATTTTTCAAACTATATTTTGTTTAGCATGTGATTTGTGGCGATTTCTTTAGTGATGTGATTATTTATTATCATAAATGTGTTATAATAAGTGACTTTTTTAGCCACACTGTATTTTTATACTCCAGTATATTTATATTTTTAATATGTATTTTATGCTCTACCCTACTATGTTCATTTCCTTGTTCTATTGTGTTTACATGTATAGTGTTACGAATAAGTTTAGGAGGAAGTACATGTGTTAATATTGCCCTTTAAATAAAGTAACAATTTACCTATGGAATTTAAAAAAAATAAAGGTGATAGTAGTAATTAAGGATAAGTGAGAACTAATAATAAGTAAAACATTAAAGTAAAATTGATACTCCTGAAAGATTTGGAAAGATTAGTAGTTCACTAATAATTGCGCTCTACAGCAACAGCAACAACAAAAAAAAAAACCTTTATCCCACTAAGTGGGGTTGNAAACCCCTAAGGCTAGATCCTAACTCCTACGAGAAAAACTAGACCTCACGAAAATTGAGGTCAACACCAGCTCCTGCGATTGGAGAGCCGAAAGGTCGATGGGCCACACGAGGAAGGAGAAGAGTTGAGAGAAGGGAGGCGGCCGCGTGGATCGTCCAAGGGAGCTAGGGCAAGCAGAGAGAGCGAGCCAAACACCTGATCAAGCCGTGGGGGTCAAATGAAGGTTAAGTGTGCGGGAAAGGTGGTAAATAGGGTTTAGAATTAAAATTAATATTTTAAGTAATAATATAAATATAGAAGTATTTAAAATTTTAAAAATAAAATTTTCATTTGTACATTTTTATTCGTGTCATAGCATAACAAAATGTATTTTCTTTTTAATTCTGACGTTCCGGACGTGTTGGCGCAGTCTATTTCGTCATCGGATGTCGTCCGGAGAAGTTCGCATTTTCACCCATCCTTTAAGCTTAATTTTAGTTCTATCTTGTGCAACTTAGTGAATTTTGTGCATTTTGTGTGTATGTGTGATGATAAAGTCCTGAAGATGTTTTCTTAGGGCTTGAGATCCTATTGGGAACTTCTCCTTGAGTCTACACAAGATAGTCCTTAAACACTCGACCATACGACGATGGTTTTGATATCATCAATGCGAGACATCACAAGAAAAATAGGAAGTGACTGGAATTTCTAAGGGGATGGATTCCAATACTAGTTTTCTAAGATAGTCAATAAGAACCCCTAGAGCTAGATCCCGAGATCCTAAGGAAAAAAGTAATGACCTCAAAATGAGGTCAACAGTTGGTTAATGTGAAATTGGTTGTCTAGGTGTTGGAGTAAAGAGGCTATGTGTTGGTGAGTTTTATTTAATAAGAATGTCTTCTACATATGCTAGTAGAAATGTTTGTATGTTATTTTTGCGGTAGAGGAGAAGGGAGTAGTCGGCTCTGTTAAGTGAAAAATGTTGGCTATAAAGATATGTACAAAATGTGGAGTATAATTGTCTCGGTGTCTGTTTTAGCCCATAAATTGCTTTGTGTAGCTTGCAGACGAAATCTGGATGTTGTTGGTCTTTGAATCCTAGGGGTTGATGCAAAAACACTATATCATCTAGTTTGCCATGAAAGAAACATTTGATACGTCAATTTGTTGAACCTCCCATTTGTGTGCAGCTTCTAAAGCCAAGAGCATGCAAATGGTAGGGAGCTTTGTCAATCGACTAAAGGTCTCTGTGTAATCGATGCCTGGATTTTTAGCACAACCTTGAGCGACTAAGCATACCTTGTATCTAGCAATTGTGCCATCAACATGAGTTTAATTTTATGTCCATTTGTAGCCCAAAATGTTGTGATTGTGTGGTGGTGGTACTAGGGACCATTTCCCCCGTTGTTTAATTTGGTGTATCTAGCAATTGTGCCATCAGCATGAGTTTAATTTTACATGGCTTGACGCCACCGCGAAATCTTACTGGCTTGAGTGTAAGAGGGTGGTTCAATGGGATTGGTTTGTTGAGTAAGATCAAGGATGTATTTGGGTTTGAGATGGCCTATTTTGGTTCAATTTATCATGAGATGGGTTGGTGGTTGGGGTGGAGGTGGGATTGGTTCGGTTGGCTGTTATGGTGAGATGTGGTGTTGGGTTGAGGAGGGTTGATGGGTGTTGTTTTGTTGTGATGGAGGTTCTGGGTTTTTTGTGATTTGGGGAAAAGTGGAGGTGGGAACTAGCAGTGAAGGTGGTGGATATGGTGTGGGTTTTTCTGTTTTTGTGTGGGTTTGGTTTGGTTGATGAAATGGAAACAGTGTTTCTATGAATGTTACATGCCTTGATTTGATGGTTTTGTTGTTGGATAGATTCTAACATCTGTTGGCTTTGTATTGTGGGTTTTAACCAATGAATACACATGTGGGTGCTTTGGGTTGTAGTTTGTTTGTCATTTGAAGTGCTTGTCAAGGAAAGCATGCACAACATAATGTTCTAAGGTGATCATATGTTGGTTTTGTTTTGTAAAGTAGTTCATGAGGTGTTTTTGGTGTTTTTGGAGGGCATGATATTGATGAGGTAGATGGTTGTTTAAATGGCCTCCATCCAGAAGGATGGGGAGAGACGGGTCGTTTTGAGTATGTTTCTTGCGGTTTTAGTAATGTGCATGTGTTTTCGTTCCGCTAACTCGTTTTGTTGTGGTGTGTATGGGCATGAGAATTGATGTTTTATTCTCTGAAGTTGAAGGCATTGTTGTAATTGCAGAGATGTATATTCTCTACCATTATCTGTTCGAAGTATTTTTATTTTTGTATTAAATTGATTTATGATGTAGTTATGAAGGTTGATAAAGTGTGTGGTGATTTGAGATTTGTTTTACATGGGAAATATCCAATAGAAGCGAGAGTAAGTATCTATAAAGAAGACGTAATATCTATATCTATTAATTGAAGGGAGGGAAAGGGTCCTCAAACAGTAGAGTGGATTAGTTCTAAGCATTTATACTTAGTATTACTAATAGGAAAAACTAGTTTATGACTTTTGTTCTGATTACTTTCTGAGCATTATGGCTGGAGGTTAGAGATGCGTAGTTGAGGAGATTGCCTTGAGATGGTTGAGAGTGTATGAAGATGGGGATGACTGAGTCTTTCATGCCAGTTGATAGGGGAGGTGGATGTATGGAGAGCTTGTATGCACAGAGACCTTGCTTACAGGTCCTATGAGGAGGGTCTTCAAGGTTTTTCGGTCCTTTTTGCAGTATTGATTAGCATCAAAGTTGATAATGCAGTTATTGTCTTGAGATAGTTTTTGAACGGATATGAGATTGTGTGAGAGATGTGGAATGTGTAGCAGAGACGAGAGATTGAGCTGACTTGTGTGGGTGGGAAGGATGCTCGATCCTATAGGGGTTCTGTTGGTGGCCTGTCCATTTCCTACAGTAAATTGATCTGTTTGTTGATATGGATGTGGGAAGCGTAAATTTTCTATATTTGGTGTGAGATGAGCAGTCACACCAGTGTCTAAGATCCAATGTTGGTTTTTGTGAAGGTCGTGTTGTTTGGGTTTGTAGTGGGCTTGTGTCGGAGGTCAGTTCTATACCAGCATTAGCAGGTTTAGTGTCCTTGTTTGAGGCATATTTGGCCGATGATGGTTTTTTTTTGTTTGGGTTGGTGTTGTTTTTGGAATGTTGGTGTGATTGTTGTGTGTTTTTGTAGTTTGTTTTGGGTATGTTGAGTTGGTTTTGGTTTTGTTGGTATATAAGGCTATAGTAGGTTGTTGTTTGAGTTGTTCAGTGGCAGATTGGGTTCCTCGCTTTGAAGTAGTGAGTTGAAATCCTCGAGTTTGATTGGATTGAGTTGTGTGTGTATGGCGGTTTTAAAACCTTGATATTGGGGTGGTAGTTCGTTGAGCGTGTAGAGAATGATGTCCTCTATATCGATCTTAGCTCCCACGGCTGCAATGTTATCATTAATATTTTTTGTGTTGGCCAAGTACTTAGACATGGTATTGCTTCCCATTATGATTTTATGAAGATCA
The DNA here is from genome assembly GCA_002079205.1 of Phalaenopsis hybrid cultivar. NCBI lineage: Eukaryota > Viridiplantae > Streptophyta > Magnoliopsida > Asparagales > Orchidaceae > Phalaenopsis > Phalaenopsis hybrid cultivar. The sequence goes on along the minus strand of JXCR01074294.1, from coordinate 148,698 downwards.
TTTTTCAGCTGGATTACTCTGGATTTGTTTGTTGATTAAAATCTTCATTCGAGGGTGGCCCATATCTCGGGTGTGTTGTTGAGATTGAGTACATATGGTAGAATTGGTGTGGATATAGCTGATAGCATTGCTGCCTTGAGATTTTGATCGACTAGGTGCCAGAGTTTGACTGGATTTTTTGATGAACTTCCTGGCTCGTCTTTGATAAATTATGGTGGAGTGGGAGAGTTCTCTACAAGGAATTCTTCGAATCCATTTTCTTTAAAAAGTTTCAGTATCTGTGTTTTCCATACCTGATAATTATATTGGAGAGGTGAATTTGCTAATGTCTTGATGTTTAACATTAGGAACTTGATTGATGCAGATATGCAGATTTTTTTCATGCGATTGAGAGATACTGCTGAATTAGAGTTTGTTCTGATCATGAAGCAGCCTGAGAAATCTATTGATCGATTGTTGTGAAGCTTTACACTCTGATACCATGAAAGAAAAGATAATTCCAATATTAACCTTTGCGCTTTTCTCCAAATAAGTGAATTACATCCTTTCCTCTTCCATTTCTCACCTTTCTCACTTGCACTATTTCTTTCCTAGCTCCCTTTCTTATAGCATTTCATAGGCGGGAAGCTTGCCTGTGCTACATTGCTTTTGGCGAGATCTCTGCATGTGTGTGGAAGGAAGATGATACTTCGGTGAGGCTATGCTGCCCGATTCCGCTTTGGTGGTTATCGGTGGGGACCAAGTTGTTGTTTTCTCTTTTTAGTTATGGTGCCATTTAGGATCATTTTTGTTTTTTGTTTTTTATTTTTCAATTTTATTTTGTTTTGTTTATGTTTTTTTTTATATTTTATTTTCTTTTGTTTATGTTCAATATTTTCCTATTTCTGTTGGTTTACATCAGGGGTCGGCTTTAAACCCATATCCTTTTGCTCTGGTTATGGATGGTCTTAATGGACACTTACAGGAGGATGTACCTTGGTGTATGCTTTTTGTTGATGATATCCTTCTCATGGATAAGACGAGAGAAAAGCTCAGGAAAAACTTGAATTATGGAGGTCTACCTTGGAGCCTAAAGGCCTTTGTTTGAATAGAACTAAAACTGAATACATGGAATATAATTTTAGTAATAGCTTCAGTGACAGAAATGTAACTATGAGTGATCAAATTATTAAAAGGTGTAAATGCTTTAGATATCTCGAGTCTATTGTTCAAAGTAATTGTGAAATTGATGGGGATGTTATTAGCAGAATTCAAGTGGGTTGGTTGAAGTGGAGGAATGTTTTGGGACTATTGTGTGATAGAAAAGTACCGCTTCGACTAAAAGGAAAATTTTATAAGATGGTGTTGAGACCTGTAATGCTCTGTACGCTAAATGTTGGCCTTTAAAAGAGAAGCATAAAACTAAGTTAAGTGTTGTCGAGATGAGAATGATTAAGTGGATGAGTGGCTTTACTCTTAGAGACAAAATGCTAAATGAATATATCTGTGATATGGTTGGTGTATCTGGAGTGACGGACAAAATTCGAGATAGTCGTGTTAGATGGTTTGTTCACATTAAACGTCGATCATCTGATGATCCAATTAGAAGATTAGATGTTTTAGATTCGACTTATGTTAAAAAAGAAAGAAGCAGGCCTAAGATGACTTGGGCATATTGTATAAAAAAAACGATCTTAATTTATTAGAATTCATTGAACATATGATACTAAATAGGACACCATGGACAAAAAGGATTCATGTAACCGACCCCACTTAGTGAGATAAAGGTTTTGTTGTTGTTGTATGTTTTAAAGATAAACATATTTGTCATGGTATAAAATGTTTAGTTGTTTTTAAAAACACTTAAAATACATAAACATGTTTTAAAAATAAAATTTAAAAGAAAAACAAAAAAAAAATCAATAGTGATCCCAAACAAGCCATAAGTATATTTTTTGCATGTTTTTATTTTGGGGCATTTACAAAGCATACAATTCTTATGAATTTACGTTTCTAACACTAAAGTTTTATATTTACATGCATAATACTCAATTCTTTTGTATCACATCAAAAGTAGTACTAATTATCACTTTTTATATGTCAAATCGACCTTTTCATGTATAGGTAAGTGCATGTGTAAATATGAAAGTTTAGGTGTGTGATATGTTAATTTCTCATTTTTTTTCCTTTGCATACTATTGTCTAAATTTCTCATTTTTTTTCCTTTGCTCGCCACTAATTTCAAACAAGCCAAATAAAATAAGCAGTGGGCTCGCTAGAACCAGGCTCATAATTGGGCTAAAATTCAACTTTGTCGCCTTTATGAACATCCTCCTAACTACCAAATTTGATTTGTGGATTAATTTCATACAGGTTATGGCCCCTCGAACATTCTCTCTTGTTTGTTTCCGCCTCATCCCACCTTCAAATCATGAAGACAACGGCTATAAGCTGAACTACAGCTTAATGGATGCTATCAACACAGGCGGAAAAATCTTTCTATCTCACACGGTATGAGAGCTTATTGAATTATTGATTTTGTTCTGGCAGAAACATTCTGTTGCTCATGCAGTAGTTCTTGTGAAAGTGCTTTAATTTTATGGGGGCATTTACATACATACAACCCAATTCCTATGTATTTACATATCTATCACCTAAATTTCAGTTTTTACGTTTATATCACTCAAAAATTTGATATTACATAAAAAATATTATTTTTTTAACTTTTTAAAAAGTGAAATACATCTTTTTGTGCATATATAAAAATTGATGTTCAGGTGTTAGATGTGTAGATACATAGGAAATGTGTGGTATGTATGTATATCTTCCTTTATAATTTTTATTGGCTGATTAGGTTCTGTCGGGGAAGTTTGTGTTGCGGTTTGCTGTGGGAGCTCCATTGACAGAAGAGAAACATGTTAGGGAAGCTTGGAAGGTTTTACAGAAGCAGGCTGATGCTCTCTTGGATGATATTTAAAGGTGAGTTTAATTTGAACCACTTGGGTCAGTAGAAGCCTTGTTTATGATTATTTTAGTTGGGTAAATGATTTATCTATTTTTGGGTTCATTTATTCAACAATTACACACGTACCACCCAATTTCTATGTATTTACATATCTAACACTTCATTTTTTTTTTAACATTTATACGTGACACTCACCAAGTGCTGTGAAGCATGGGCTGCTCACGCAAGTATACGTGACGTATCAATAGTATCGGGTTCGAGTCTGGTTGTCGATCCCACAGAGAAGTAGGAGAACTCAATGAAGGAAATGTTTTAGCTTACCACTATCCGTCCAAGCCTGAAGAGTTTGATTTGCAAGTTCAATTTTAAACTTATATGAAAGTTATGAAAAACATGGCTATCCTAATAAGCAAAAAAATTCTTTTATCAAATTAGGTGTTAGAGAATTTTCCCTCTTTAATTGATCAAGTGATGAATAAAACTAAAGATTAGATCCAAAAATAGGTCACTTGGGAGAAAAATTCTTTCTTACCCCTTTCTGGTGGTTGAAAGAAGATTAGCAGTATTAAGTTTAGTTCCCTAAAACTCTTGATCTGTTCAAAGGAAAATGACTCCTAGAAGATTACATAAATTCATTGGCAATATCCCCATTTCCAAGGTGTTCATGTTGTTAACTCTTTTTATTCCATAAATAATCCTTCTGAATATCAATATTCACAAAAGGTTTTAACAATCAACTGACCAAGTAGAAAGTAAATTAAGTTTTTAAGTTAACACAACACTTTTAAATTTAAATCAAAGCTCAAACAATCTCAAATCATTTATCCTATCCATTCACCATCTCAATTAAAAAGAGACAAGAAGACTACTCACAATCGATGATAAATCTCATCAAAACAAACTTAGTTTTATGCATAAACATCAAAATCAAAGTCTTTACAAAGAAGTTCTTAAGAAAATACAATGTAAACACATTTATCTCCTTCACAAACAAGTAGTTTGAGGACGTCACTAACGACAAACAGTTTACTCTCTATTTTGCTCTTTTCTAATATCTTTGCAAAAGCTTCTCATCCAATTCCTCTCTCAAAATGATAGAAGAAAAATGATGAAAAGCCCCCAAATTTTTGTATTTGTCCAATTTATATCTTCTCCAAAGCGAACCAAAGTTTGAACTGCACAAACTGTCGAAATTTGGGTACCGGCGTCGGGGCACCCATATGTGGAGTATGGGCGCTACTATTTATTTTTTTATGCGGTGTGTACGCTCTACTCTTTGGCCCCCCAGGACACCATTTTGCTCCTTTTTCTTCATTTTGATTCCGGTTCTATCCTCGAAGTGCAGTATTATCATGTAAAATACAAAAATACAGTAACAACAATTACAAAATTAGCAACATATCAAAATCCCCCAAACTTGTAAGGTACTTGTCCCCAAGTCCAGGAAACAATTAAAACTTAAATATTTGATATTGTTAAACATAATAGAGTGGATTTTATAAGTGACTACCTACAATCAAACTTCCAAAGATACAAAGTTAGTGATAATATGCCACTATTGAATTATTTTGTCACACGTGCTTCAAGAAACTTTGAACTGCTTCAACTGATATTTAATCTCATATTCCTTTCAAAGGATCTAGGAGATGCTAAGTTAATATAATCTAGATGTTAAATTCTAAAAATTTAGTCTTCCATAAGATAATCTGCTAATAATTCATAAACATATGAACTGAACTAAATAAAAGATTGTTACAGAGTTTTCAATTTAAAAGAAATAGTAGCAAAATTAATAATTGTTGAGGCTTCTCCTCGATGCTTTTCCTTCATAACGTTTTTAATTCTTTACCTTTCTCTTTCTTTCATTTGGATGATTATTTACAATTCCATTTCTTTCTAGATAATCCTTTTTACATTCACATCCTTAAGGATTACTATATCTGGATTATTCTTTTAATGATTTTAAATTCTACTACAATCTCCTTAAATTAAAATCGTCAAACACTCCCATTCTATTTGAATTTACAAAATAAGAATAATTATCATAAAATTTAAATTATATGGAGGCTAAACTTTTGAAAAGATATACATCTAGCTGCATGTAACTGACCAAATAACCAAAGCTTCTTAAAATTAAATATGTTGATTAAATAATATTTATTAAATTTTAAAGATTAGTATACAAGTAGTTCAGTTTAATTTAGATAGAGTCCAACTGTCATTTATCTATGTTTCTCCTTCTTTTTAGATTGTTATAATCTCAAATTCATACCCACTTTACTTGTGTCAACAAAATCAAAAGCTAATACTTTGTTTACATAGAGACAAATAATTGAAAAAAAAACATAATTATTTCCCCCAAAGTTTATCATATGCAATCACAAACCTACAATATGATGAACAAAGTAAACAAAAATAAAAACAATTGTTTCTAACACCTGTACGAACTAACAATTCAATAACACATATATTGACAAGTAGTAACAACAATAGCAAATAAAAAGACCACAACAAATTAACTTAAGCTATCATTAAGAAATCTAAATTAATTACATTAGATAATGTCCAAATATAAAATTAAACAAATATACAAAAATAACAAGTCCAAATCACAGTACCACAAGTTACATTATAAAAATATAAAATAACAATAAAAATTAGAAACACAAGCAACAACAACAGTCAGGTCAAACAATAACAACTTCCAAGCAGTAATCAAATCACTCGTCCCCTACTTCATTATCTTCTTATTTCTCCTCTTTTTCTTCTCGGTCTTCCTCCATTGATTGGCATGTGTTATCATACACAACATAAGGAGGATAAGTAGGGAATACTACCAGATCAGACCCTTCTAACCAATGATTTCTACGATATATTTCAACTTGGGCCGCATTGTAATTTTCATAATAATTAGTGTGAATTTGATTATGCAAATCAATATGTTGTAAATGATATGCCATATCATTTACTTCAGATTGAATAATTGAATTATCCTCTTCTAATTTATTCAACTGCTCAACAATAGATGCAAATGAAACAAAAGTGTGTGGTCTTGAGGAAGGAGGCCTAAAAGAACTTTCACGCTGCTCAAACAATGCAGTAGAGGTGCAACTATAAACATTTCCCAACCTCTTTAATGGGGGGCAATAACTCCTCCCAACTCTCGTACTTCACCCCAGTCTCAACACACAAAGTGAAAATAGTGGAGGGATGTCCCAATCCAATAGTAGACCCTGACCTCATCATACTTTTAATAGAAGTGTAAAGTATTTCCCCAACATCAATTGTATGTTCCTTCTGAATACAAAAGTTGAGGACGGCTCTATCTCGGGTGACTTCACTCAAGTTAGTAGAAGGAAGGAGCTTAGTTAAAACAAAATAATGTCAAGCCTTCAACTCAGCATTCATAGAAGCAACAACAAAATTTATTTTCCTATCCTCTCTAACTATCCACATCCCCCTCCCATCGGCTAAATAGCTAACAATCTCTTCTAGCCCTAAATTGTTGGGTTCGAAGTTAGAATAAAAAGCATTGGGATGATCTTCCAAGCTAAGAGTTGATTAATACTACAAGCCAATGCCTTCACATACTTCCCTCTCACAGACACTTTATCAAAAGAATTCTCTTTCAAAGTTGCATAAAATTCCTTAATAACAGGAATCACTATCACACCAGTCTTATAGCATAGATTTTCCTAATTCCTATGGTCTATCACTACCGCTACCCCTTCCCCCGGGTTGAAGAAAACCTCCCTTCGGATTAAACTTCCTTGACACAAAAAACTCTTTGTAGCGCTCTTCCACTTGAGCACTAACAAACATTTTCGAATCAAAAGAGAAACTAATGCTAAAATGACTTCCTTTTGTTTTTGGTGTCATAGGAAACAACTAGGAAGAAGGAAAAAGTTGTGCAGCAAAGTGTGAAACAATATCACCGTCAAATTACCAAAAATCCTTTGGAACAAAAACAGAAAAATGAAAACCTAATAACATAAAACACAAGATCTACTCCATAAAATCAAAATCCAAGCTTAGGCTAGCATATCTTACCAAGAGATTTCAAGATCTAAGAATTTCTTCACAATATTTTCACCAAAATTTTACCTAGAAGAAACCCTAGGTCTTTCGGCTGGAGAAGAAGAAATGAGAAGAAGGAAATCATTATAAAAGTTACCCCAAGAGTAAATTTTAGTGCAAATAAATAGATTTGGTGCCCAAGTGAAGCGCTTAGGCGCCGCTCCAATCAAACTGCAGTCCTCTAGCATCGTGCACTTACAAGTAGCGTCAGGGCGCTACAGGTAAAAAAATTGATTTTTTTTTAAGCTTTTATTTAAAGCACATAACAATATAAAATTCAAACCAAAGAAAAATATAAAGATAATGAAATACAAATCCAAAATACAAAGACAACACATCAAATCAGCACACAAATGCACATGGGTTGCCTTCCAAGAAACGTTTAGTTTATTGTTCTTAGCCTGCTAATGTCAGATCCTTTAATTTTGTTGACCTAAAGCCAATATCTCCCTAAGTTCTAGTCTATCTCCCCTAAATGCAATTTAAGTCTTTGTTTGTCGACTTTAAAAAACCTTCCACTCTTCTGATTAGTAATATCGACGGCACCAAAAGGGTAAACCTTTACTGCATTAAATGCTTCTGAACACCTAGATTTAAGTTTTATGGGGAATAATTTCAGTCGAGTATTATATAACAAAATCTTTTGTCTAGGCTCAAAATTTTTCTTAAGAATCTTTTTATCATATCTTTTCTTCATCTTTTCCTTAAAAATCATGGCATTTTCAAAAGCTTCTTCTCTAATTTCCTCAAGTTTGTTTAACTGTAATAGACATTTTTTAGCGGCACTTTTCATAATATAATTAAACTTCTTAATTGCCCAACATGCCTTATGTCCCAGTTCAACAGACAAATGATAAACATTACCAAATTTAAGTCTATAAAACATCATCAAGTCTTGAAGCTCAATCTTTCATATTAGAATTAACAGTCTTTTCTAAGATTTTTTTTATCTCTCTATTAGATACCTCTATTAAACCACTTATTTGAGGGTGATGAGCTGTGGATATTTNGATACCTCTGCTAAACCACTTATTTGAGGGTGATGAGTTGTGGATATTTTATGATTAATCTCATATTTTCCAATCAATGTCTAAATTTTTTTTATTTCAAAAGCCCCCCCGCCGCCCAAATCATTTATTATTATTCTAGGCATTCCATATCTACAAAATATATTCTTCTAAAATTTGGAAATGCTCCGAGCCTCACAATTGGGGAGAGCTACTGCTTTTGTCCAATTTAAGACATAATTCATAGCTACAAGAATATACAATTTTCTTAACAAAGGTACAAAAGGCCCAGAAAATCTAAACCTCATACATAAAAAGTTTTAACTTCCAACATATAGTTTAAGGCCATTTCATCTTTCTTAGATATATTTCCTACTCTTTGGCATCTGTCACAAGTCTTAATATAATCATTTACATCCCTAAAAAGGGTGGGTCAATAGAATCCTTATTATAAAATCTTAAAAACAGTTTTATAAATTCCAAAATGCTTACCAAATTTAGAATCATGATATTTTCTAATGACTTCCTGGGTCTCTTCTTGGGGTAAATATCTCCTAATCACTTGGTCATTGCAGTTCTTATAAAGTTATGGGTCATCCCAAATGTAGTTAATGGCATGATGGACAAATTTATTCTTCTGGTCGTATGACAGATTAAAGAGTAAAATATTGCTAACTATAAAGTTCATAATATTTACATGCTACGAGACACTCAAATCAGAAACAGTGAGGAGTTGATCACCAGGGAAATTTTCGTCAATTTCATCATCAAAGCCAGAAAAATTTTCTTCATCATGCCTAAATAAGTGATCCACTATTTGATTATTAGAACCCTTCCTATCCACCACTACAATATCAAATTTCTACACTAATAGGACCGATCTGATCAATCGTGGTTTAACATCCTTTTTAGAATTCAGATATCAAATTGTTGAATGGTCGCTATAAAAAGTGTATATAGTTACAATCAAATATAGCCTAAGTTTGTCAAAAGTATATACTATTGCCAATAACTTATTTTCAGTAATATAATTAATATGGGCCTTAAGGGGCTTACTGGCATAATATATAGCTCTAAATACCTTATCTCTTTTCTGACCTAACACCACCCCTATAGCATAGTCACTGGTTTCACACATTAATTTAGAAGAACATACCACCAATTAGGTGAAACAATAATAGATGCACTAACTTTTTTTTTCAAATTATTGATGGCCTTTCGGCAATCCTGGTCAAAATCAAATGGGATATCTTTTTCTAGTAAGTGACATAGAGATTTGGTAATTTTAGAAAAATCCTTAATATACCACCTATAAAACCCAAGATGACCCAAGAAACTCCTAACTCCTCACAGAAGTGGATGGGGAAAGTTTCTAAATAACATGAATTTTTGTTTGATTTACCTCCATCTACCTCAGAAATTTTGTGTCCCAAAACAATACCCTCGGAAACCATAAATTAACACTTTTCCAATTCAAAACTAGGTTGGTCTCTTCACATCTTTGTAAAACCTTAGCCAAATGATCTATGCAAGAATCAAACGAATGACCAAATACGGAGAAATCATTTATAAACACTTCAATCTCTTTTTCAATCAGGTCACAGAAACTGAACATCATGCAATGCTGAATAGTGGCAGGTGCATTGCACAATCCCAACCACTTCATTTCTAAAACCAAAGGTCCCATATGGGCTTGTAAATGTGGTTTTATCTCGATATTCTGGAGCTATGAAAATCTAATGGTATCCTGAATATCTGTCCAAAAAGCAGAAAAATCGGTGGCTAGCTAGCTTATCCAACATCTGGTCAAGAAAGGGTAAGGGAAAATAGTCTTTCCTAGTAGCTGAGTTTAATTTTCTATAATTCATGCAGATTCATCACCCAATGATATGCCTAGTATGTATTAATTTGTTTTATTCATTCACTACAATATTCACTCCCCTTTTTAGGTACACAATAGATAAGGCTAATCCAAACATTATCTGAGATGGGATAGATAATTTTTGCATCTAACCACTTCACTATCTCTTTCTTAATAACTTTTTTCATAATAGGGTTGAGTCTTCTCTAAGGGTCAACCCTAGGGTTTATGATTTTATTCCATAAGAATCTTATGCATGCATATTAAAGGATTGATCCGCTTAATGTCTGCTAAAGTTCATTTAAAAATTTTCTTAAAACTCCTCAAAACTCATTATTTTCTCTTGTAAACTATTGAGTTCTGAGGATACGATAACAGACAAAGTAAATGACTCCCCGAAGAAAGCATACTTCAGATATTTAGGAAGGATTTTCTTCTCTAATTTTGGCAATTCTTCAATGGAAGGGACTAAAGGTATATAATATCCGGTGGTATCCAACAGTTCAAACATTTCTTTATATATATCCTCGAATTGGTCTCTAAAAGTAGAACTGACTCTTCCTTAGAGTCATGTCTATCATCCTCAATCAAGCTTTGCTCTACTGGATCAACCTCACAAATCCCTTGAAATTGACCTATACTAAGTTGTTCCACTGCATCCAGTGTAAAACGTGAATCCTCGTTTGATTCAGAAGGGAATTTCATAGATTTTTAAACGTTAGAAGTTACATCCTGATCGTTTACTCTCATAGTTAACTTCCCCTTTTGCATATCAATCATCACCCTATCATTGGCTAGGAAAGGTCTGCCTAAGATGATGGGTATTTTCTTATCCTCATCTATATTTAAAACAATAAAGTCAATAGGGAAGATAAACTTATCCACGTTAGCTAGAACATCCCTATAACCCCTCTAGGATAGGTAAGAGATCGGTCATCAAGCTGAAGGGTTATAGTGGTAGGCTGGACTTCTTCTAATTCTAACCTCTTAAAGATTGACGGAGGCATAAGATTGATGCTAACACCTAAGCCACATAAGGCCTTTCCAAAGAATCTCTCTTCTATAGCACAAGGAATGGTGAAACTCCCAGGTTCTTTAAGTTTCTGAGGGAATTTTTTTTGTATGATAGCAGGCTATTCGTGCTAAGTGCTACATTCTCAAAGTCTTCTTGTTTTCTCTTCTTATTCAAGATATTGTCCATAAACTTAACATAGCTAGCCATCTGCTCCAAAGCTCAGCAAAAAAGTTGTTAAGAGTCAGCTTCTTTGACACTTCCAAAAATCAGGAAAGTTGTTGATTCAACTTGTGTTTTTGAAGTCTTTGAGGAAATGGTGAAGGTAGTATTTCTAAATTTTTTCTAATGGTTGTAGCTGGTTTCTCTAAGTCCTTTGAGAGTTGTCAATATGTCTTTTAGGCTCAGGATTTTTGTCTACCACTTCAGGCTCTTTCCTAGTTACTTCCTTCAATTCTTTTCCACTCAATTTAATGACTTTTACATTTTATTTACTCTTCTCCTTAGGGTTAATTTGAGTGTTACGGGGAAGAGTTCTTTGAGGTCTATTGTTAAGAGAATTTGTTATTTAGCCCAATTGGTTTTCTATGTTCCTTATGATTGTAACTTGACTTTGTAATTGATTTCTCATTTGCAAAACTACTTCTTATAAAGACAACTTTTCCTAAATTGTTGATTTTTGTTACATTCTGGTGGGTAAGGAGGTCTTAAGTTGGTATCACCCCGATTATTTCTATTCCCCAAATGATTTGCTTGAGTATTCCCTCACTGCTGCTTTCCTACCCCTTGGTTATTATTTCATTTAAAATTAGGGTGATTCTTTCAACCAGGATTGTAAGTATTAGAATAAGGGTTATCAAAGCACTAGGATCCACCAATTGTCCATATGAATTTTCCTATATGACTGGTGGTCATTGTGGTTGATTCAAGCATAATTGATCTAACTTTCTAGAGACAGCCTTCACTTGGGAAGTCAATATGGATAGAACGTCTATGTCATGTATGATAGTTGCTTTCTTAGGGTTCACTTGATCAGAAAGTCATTGAAAATTATTAGTTGACGTCTCCTCGATCAAAGAATATGTCTCATTAAAAGGTTTCTACATAAGGGAATCACCTGCAGTTGTGTCTATGATCGACCTTAGAGATCCTACTAACTCATTATATAACGTTTGTATTATCAACCGACCTGGTAATGTGTGGTGAGAGCACTTCCTAAAGGGTGTCTTAAACCTTTCCCATGCTTCATAAATAGATTCATTGTCATGCTGTCAAAAAGAGGTAATGTCATTTCTAAGTTTGACCTTTTTTAAGGGTGGAAAGTACTTTATTAAGAATTTTTAAGACAATTCATTCTATGTCCTTATTGATTCAGGAGCTAAGGAATTGAACCACATTTTTGCTTTATCCCTCAAAAAGAAAGGGAAAAGCCTTAGCCTCACGACGTCATTGGAGACATCGTTGTAGTGAAATGTGGCGCAGAGTTCTAAAAACCTCGCTAAATGAATATTAGGGTCTTTCGAAGGTTTTCCCCGAAATTGATTGTTCCGTGACATTTGGATGATAACATGTTTTAGTTCGAAGATATTGGCTTTTACAGTAGGGGTGCGAATTCTAAGGTAAATTTCATATAAATGAAGTTTAGATTTTTTGAGAGAGATAAACGAGTTATAATTAGAAGTGTCAAAAATTGACCCCACGCTAACTTGACCCAAATTCAATTTGAGAAATTCGGGTTCGGGTTGATCTGAATAATTTTCCAGTCGAGTTTGGTTCAAATCATAACCCTTTTAATTTTTCAGGTCGGATTTGGGTTGACTCATCAGCTTAAGAATGGCTCAAAAATGATCCGTCAACATGAAAATGACATGAAATTAAATCACAAATCTGAAATCGAATCGCTAACCTGATATTGACACAAAATTGGCTCAAAATTAATCCAAAATTGATCAGATTTTAGTCAGACCCGAACCTGGCCCATTGACACCCCTAGTTATAATGATAATCTGGTAAATTTATCTTCCTAATTTTTCATCAGGAATATCGGATTTAGAATTGCAGATATATCCTTCGGTTTTTCACATGGCCTTGTGGTATTATGTTGGCTGCTTTGCAGCATAAGTACTTTTGATTCATATTTCAGTATTATTAAAATCTTATTTGGTTGCTTCATTTTTTAAATGGAAATTTATATACTTACCACACAATTCTCATCTGTGTGTGTGTGCATATATATATATATA
>JXCR01074294.1:83850-135289 GCA_002079205.1 Phalaenopsis hybrid cultivar | reverse complement strand
ATATATATATATATATATATATAAAGAAAAATCGCTAATGCATTTGCAATTCATCCGTGTTGTCCAATGTGAGCCTCAAACTCGGGATCTTATAGGTCTTACACGTTCTGTCTACCAAATAACCAATCGGTTCGCACTTTGCAATTCATCCGTGTTGTCCAATGTGAGCCTCAAACTCGGGATCTCATAGGTCTTACACGTTCTGTCTACCAAATAACCAATCGGTTCGCACTTCTTATGCATATCTAACACCAAAGTTTGATATTTGCTTATAACATTTTGGTGTCATATTTCGTTTTTAAAAAGATAATGATCGAGATATTTTTTATGCGATGTTAATAACTTGAATGATATGTATGCAGACAAGAATTTTAAGATGTCAGATATGTAAATACATTAAATGCAGTATGCATTTAAATGCCCCTATTAAAAATCATTACATTTTATAAATATATAATTTAATTGATAGTATTTGTGGGAAAAAAAAGGGAAGATTTACAAACATCCACTCGATTATTATTTATTTACTAATATAACACCTAAATTTTAATTTTTACGTCATCTTATCTATGCCTTCATCCGCATGTCTGAACAACGGACGTAATATTTTAGAGCCTCTCCTATTCATAGTATATTTATTTCTCGCAGCACTTAGAGAAGAAAAAAATCAATGTAGCACTTATGTTATTTATTTCTCTCCTTTCAATTAATCTAGTTGTTTTGTATAAGAAGATAATGGCCACCAAAAGCTTTATTAATTTGTTATTTCATAAGGAACTTTCTTTTTCAATTAAGTTGTATTCCACTTAACTATAATTAATTATAATTAATTATTAACTCGACTAGTTTTGGACTTATAATTAATTTATTGATTTGTTGCTTCGCGTGGTACTTCATTGCTACACCATTGATTGTACCACAATCGTTGCAATGAACCCTCTTACAAAGTCACGATATATGTTGCGAAGTAACAAAACACAATGCAAAGCAACACCAACCTTATGGAGTAACGAACATCTTATGGAGCAATGTACCCAGAAAATAGTGTAACAATGCTCTGAAGATGGTGTAATGTGCACCTCACATACATTATAGAAATGCACCTAAGAAAATGGTGTAAAAACACACCCCGAAGATGGTATAACAACACACCCAAATAGAATAAAATGACATGCCCCACATACGGTGCAATGAAGCCTCCCAAAAGTGTAAAAATGCACCTCGTAATAATTGCTTGAAATCTTTATACTCATAATATGGCAAATTTCTCTAGACTCATGAATTTCTTTCCTTGCAGCTCTTCACTACACCAATGTGATCAACTACGGCCTATGTAGTCTACTGATTACATAGCTCCCAACTCCGAGCTCTATGGTCTATGGACGTTATTACAACTCTCCGCTACGACCTAAGTGATCAATGATGATCTATATGGATTATAGCCTATATAATTCCCAACTTTGGCATTTGTAGTCTACACATGTAATCACAGTCCATACAGCTCCCAACTCCGGCTTATGCAACCTACAAACGTTATTACAACTCTTCACTATGGTTTATGTTACCAACTACAACCTATATTGATCATAACTCATGCAGTTTCCAACTTTGGCCTTTATGGCCTATGAACATTATAACAATTCCTACAACTTCTGACTCCAGACATGGGGCCTACGAACATTATCACAGCTTTTGCAACTCTCAACTCCAGTCTCTGTGGCCTACGAACATTATCACAACTCATGCAACTCCTAGTTTTGGCCTCTATGGCCTATAAAATGTTTATTGTAGTTCATGCAGCTCCCAACCCCGAGCTTTGCGATCTACTAAAGCTCCTTGTTACTACTTATGTGACCAACTGCATCGTATGTAGCTTATAGCCCACGCAACTTTTAATTTCGTCCTTTGTATCCACAAACATTATTGCAACTCCTTATTATGACTTATGCAACCAACCGACGATCCTAAAGCAACCATGTACGACTTAAATGACCAACTACTATCACAAATTTTATTTACTACCTCTACTATAAGCGGGAGCTACAATTACTGCCTAACATTCATTGTTGACTACTGCCTCCACAGCTCTCTACGAAGGCCTTTACGGCCTGTGATGACTATTTTTGTTTAAATAATATTGTACATTAATTTTGTAATTCTATATTCTTTAACTCAGGAGAAGAGTGAGTTTGTGTATTCACCATTAAATATTGGATTATTTCAACTAGGTTAGGCCCCATGATTTTTTTTATAGGGATTTTCATATGAAAATGCTTTGTGTCTTTACATGTCACTTTAATTATCCGAGTGTGTTTGGATTTTCATACAACATTAATGGGCTAAACAATCACTCCGCTGTCGTGAATCTTCTGGCACACACCAGGGATAAATAACTGCTAAAATTTCATGATCATTCAAAGAGAATTACAAAGTAATGAGTGAGAACTATGGGATTTCCGACTCCTATTATTCAGACAGTGATAAAACTCCGAGAATGGTTGGGATCAAATGACAAAAAAATGTAGGGAACAATTGGTACTAAGGAAAGTTATTGTCAACTGTTATGCTGGTAACCTAACATTTATCAATAATTAGTGTGTCATTCGGGCTAGGTGACGACACAATGATATGACAATATAAACATAATTAAGATCTATACAATTATAAGTGACATTTTTATGATTATATTGATGACTCTTATGAACATGTTTATGATTATATACTTTGCTCTTGAATGGATGAAAAACTTGTTTTACATAGCTGTCATGATTTTTTGTATTACTTGTTCTTTCTTTTCTTGTTTTATATGTTTATAACATATTGTGTCATGTGTTGTGAACATGTACATGAATCGCATACTAGCATGCACGTTGTTTCTTTTCTGTGTACAAAATCTTATTTTAGTTTTAATTATTTCGTCGAGCTTATTGTTGTTCGCTCTATGTTGTTGAATTTCAGGAATGAGTGAGGAGCAACAAAACAAATATTGGGGTGTGATTAGAGGTTTACATGAGTCGGTCAATCTCGAGCCACCCTCGGCTTGAGCTTGAGCAAGATTAATTTTATCGAGTTTGAGCTCGATCACGAGCTAAAGTTTACGAGTTCGAGCCGACTTGTTTAATATAAAAGAGAAAAAATGATATTAATTTAAGCTAGCTTTATAATAAGATGATAAATTAAATAAATAATTAGAAAATAAATAATAAAAAAATCACCCAATATACAATACAAAATAGTATGTTTTTAACATGTTTAACAATTTAAAGATAAAGCCTTGAAATTTACTTTATTTTGAGTATATTTTATATTAATATTTTTTTTTAAATGAGTCGGCTCATGTGATGACGAGTCGAGTCGAGGTTGGCTTGAGTTTGGCTTATTAGCTCAGTGAGCACAGTTCATGAGCCACTTATCGAGCCAAGCTCGAGTCGGCTCACAACACCCCTAGATTTGACTTCTACGGCTTTTGCATTTCATCTTTTTGGAAATCTCTTACAAACTTTTGAGTAAATAATTTATTTTTGTTAGACTTAACAGCTCTGTATATATTTATATGTTTTGATGATATCATTTTCATGCTTCAAAATATATGTAAATGTGAATGAATTATGAAATGAAATGTATCAAGAATGTTTGTAACAATTTAGTTTGAGTAGTTCATCACCTATTGAGTCTCGGTTTCACAAGTCATGACTCATGATGATTGTTAGTGAGAATTTATTCTGTCCGAATTATTCGTCTCTGTCAGACCTCAGCAGACCTTTAAATGGGAGCTAGTTGTGGTGTGACATTTTACACATGAACTTCTGCTTTATTCGCTTTATGGCTCGTTCGACAAAGCTTTGTTGATTTTTTGGTCAGCTTGGTCGGCTAAACTAGGTCGGTATGATTCAGTCGGTTGATCCAACTTGGTTGACTAACCTTGATCCACGATGAGGAGCTTGAGTTACCTCATGGAAAAAAAATTTTCGTTAAATTGGCGCTATTGGTGGGTAGGCAACCACATCGAGTCGACTTTCTTACATCAGTCGGTTTAGATGTTCTTCTTTCATATAGTCTTCAATCAGATAACTCATGCCCGGACATCTTCTTGTTCTCTTCGTGATTCTATCAGTCTTGGTCTAATTGACTTGGCTCATGCAGTGGGCACACCTTCATCATGTTCTTCTCTCCGGACCGTTAGATCTCTTTAAGATCAATGCAAACACATGTTTGATCTATAATATTTACAAAAAAAAATAAAATAAAAAAAATAAAAAAAATCTCCACCCTATAATATTAGATATTTCCTTTTGTTTTTTTATTCAAGGGAGTGAGTGCGGGAGCATATAATTTGTATGGAATTAGTCAGACGTGAGGAGACAGGTGTCGACCGTGGGACTCATGAAGCTCATCTTCTCCCGCACCAAGATTACAATGAATCTCCTTTCTATAATGACTCCTGACGATGGAATTCCACGTCATTTATGAAGAATAATGCCACACACACATTATAGTATTAACCCACGTGTAGATTGACGACAGGCCTCCATTTCCTAATTATCTTTCGAAGGTTCTAGTAATTAGAAACTACTAAGTGCTCCATCACACTTAATTATATCTAATCATTTCATCATTATTTTTTTCTTTTCTATGAAACATATTCTTTTAACTTCATGTTTTTGAAATATGATAATTAAAATTTAATTATATTTTTTATAGGGATAATTACATACATAGCACCCGAAACATTGTTTAGCAGACAAATTATCGAGAATTTGATAAGAATGAAAAATGTGGGTTGGGGTTTTATGATGAATTTTGATATTTGAGCGAGAATTTTTTAGTGCTAGATTTGTAAATAGTAATGTTTGGGGTGCTATATATGTAAAATGCGCATTTTTTATAATGTATATTTTGATGTTAATATCTTATGGTACAAGCTTTTAAATTATTGTTGTCAAAGGAGAATTTGTTAATCATTAAGTTTAATTAGCACTTTAAGTGGGGGTGTATCTATAAGGATTTAGGTTGAATAGGATTTAGTAAATTCGCTAAATCTGGATTTATCAAGTCTTTATGGTTCATTAAAGTTAAATCCAGTTAAATATGTTGACATACATGTTCGGCATAAATAGGCTCGTTATGTTTATATCAAATATCAATTAAACTAATCACATTGTTAGTTTTTAAACTAAATAAATATCTTAATTAATAATTAATTAGTAATTTTTAGGAACCAAACACGTGTAAATAGTCGGACAATTTTAAAATTATCCTATAATAGTTCTTCGTGTGGACTACTTTAGCTTTAATTTAACGAGTTTGTGGACAATTTTGACACTTCTATAAATTCTATGGCTAAAATGACCCATATAAATAGTTGGAGATTATTTTGACATTTTTTTGCTAAAATTTGTTGAATATATTTTAACTAGATCACATTGATCAATTTTGTATCAAAATATTCGCCACAAATTTCCTGTAATTGTGGTGGCTGCATGTCAGAACGAGGTCTAGATGGGCCTCATGCGCACCATGGAGGCTTAGCCACAATCGAAGCGTCTTCCGAATATACGATCGGCCACACAACTATGTGTGTGTGTGTGTGTGTTCGTGGCTTGCACCCGCATGTTCTGTTACTTGTTGGCAGAGCAATCTCTTTGAAGGTCGTAAGTCCCCTCAAGATCACGAGTTTGAATCCTCTGGTGACGCAATATCGCCTTAATCCAGATAGTACTCGAATAATTTGCTCACCGGGTCGCCCCACCAGACTTGGCGGGGTATGGTAAAATAGTTAATTAGGTGGAGCTGATACATAAAGAGCCTAAGCCTGCACAAAGCTGAATAGATACGTGGACGATTAGAATGGAACCCGTACATTTGTATATTTGAATAATTTAAAATGTGGGGGAATAAAAAAATCTTGCGGCATTCATGTGAAACACGGCAACGAAATAATAACTTTATTTTTATTTATTATTTATTTATTTAATTCTGATGAGCATGCGTAGCCAATACTGCTTTTCGGGTATCTCAAAGAACCACTTTTGCTTGATCAATCAGAGTCTCGAGTTTAAAAAAAAATATTAAATTAGTATTATACATGTAGAGGAACGTACGTAGCCAATGAAATCACGTCATGACAGAAAAAAAACGGCGCAGTAACACTAGGAATATTTCCCTCCGTGTTATTCATGTGTTATTGATGTGTTATTCATTTGTTATTGTGTCATCAGAATATTTCTGGTGTTATAATAACACAATAACACATCAATAACATATCAATAACACATGAATAACACAAAATAACACATGAATAATACGGGGGAGAATATTCTCCCATGTTACTGCGATGTTTTTTTCTATGTCGGGAATAGTCCCCGTGTTATTCAGGTGTTATTGTGTGTTATTCATGTGTTATTGTGTCCTGATAATATTCTTGATGTTATAATAACACAATAACACATGAATAACACACAATAACACATGAATAACACGAAATAACACAGGGGGGAATATTTCCCGTGTTACTGCGCTGTTTTTTTTTTTCCCTGTCGCGCGGGTGTAGTGGCGTGATTTCATTGGCTACGTACGTTACTTCTATATGTGTAGTACTGATGTAAAATTTTTTCCATTGAGTTGAATTGCCAAAAATATTTTTTAGAATCATTACTTATTTTTTGAGATAAATGTACTATATATTTAAGTTTAGGATATTTTTTGTGTAGAAATGATTGTTTAAACACACATATGTGAAGTTGCTGCAGAAGAAACTGTTATTCAAAAATTTGTTGCGATTATTATCATTTTTTTTATTATTTTCGAAAAAATGCCTTTTTTTACGACACTTATTGCACTTTGGTTTGGTGCAGCTTCTTCTAATAGTTTTTTTTAAACGCTACAAAGTGTGGTGCAACACGACACCCTCAGGATGATTACATAAATAATACTCGATATTTTGCCATTCACAAAGTATTACCCACATTCATTATTTACAAATTCTCACTCAAATATTAAAATTTTTCATTTTTATCATCAATGATGTAATCATGACACACATAAATGCACGAGTTAATGCCTAAATAAAAATAATAACTATGTAAAAAGAAAATTTAATTATTAATTAATATAAATGAATATTTGAGGACTTAAAACTCTTAAAGTCTTATTTGTAATTAATGCTATACATATGTAATTAATATCATATTTATCTTCAAATAGATCTATAGAATTTGAGACACATCTTGACCAATATTATAATGATAATATCGTAACCTATTTTCTTTTTCTGATTATAGAAATCATCAAGATCAAATTTTGGTCTCTCAGTAATGTTTAATGATTCACATCCTAACCTTTTAAATAAAGCGACATTTACATACATACCACATAATTCCTATGTATTTACATAATTAATATTAAACTTTGATATTTATATTAATATCACTTTAGTGCCATAAACTTATATATGAAATATGGAATGCACTTTAAAAAGATAAATAATAAACTTATATTTTGATTAGTATTAAATACCAGAGTGGTATGCATGAAATATAAAAATTTAGGGGTTAGATATATAAATAAATAAATAAATAATAGTTAGGGCACATGTAAATGCCCCCTTTAATGAATCATCTCTTGATTACCAATTAAAATTTTCAAATTTAAGAAAAATAATTAACTACGTACTGTTGAGTTAATCTAGTGGTCTCCAGAAATTGTTTATGTTTTTTTGCACATTTTTCATGTGGTTAGGCGGTTAGGAAAACCGTTGTATGGTTTGACGGTTAGGAAAACCGTTATGAGGTTAGTTAGTTTTTATTTTCAAAAAAATGTGACGTGTATTTATTGTGCGGTTATAATTTGTATTTGCTTATATATTAAGAAAATCAGAAAATGTAATGTGTGTGAAGTACTAAAAAATCTTTCATTTTTGTTGGCGTTGGAAGTTTGGCTTTGAAAACCAAAACGTACCTGAAATTTATGATGATTTACATACATATACCACTCAATTCTTATATTTTTCTCATATCTAACACTTCAATTTTTACATACATACCATCTTACCTTACCAATGCATGGAAATGATATATTTTTTTATGAGATATGAAAGATTTGAGTGATATTAAAGTAGAAAAGGAAAGTTTAAAAGGGAGATATTTAAATGCCCCTTAAAATTTAACACAAAGTACTGTATTAAACGTATGGTAGTTGTTCGTAACTCTGAGAAAATATTACTTCCAGAGTCCATACATAGCTTGGGCATGGAGTATAGCATCGTTGTAATTTTGATTTTTCTTCAGTACAATCATGTTGTACTGAGTAAAAGAAAATATCTAAATAAATATTTCGTTATGAAAGTCATAGAGTATAGTATGACTATATTTAATAAAAATGAAAATATAATCATATTGTACTCCATGACTTGTTCGTGTTTTAGGCTTCTCTGCTTTTTAGAAAAGAATAGAGGACAAATTTTAATCCGAGTTCTTAGATATTGTTGTTTCTTCTTCTTAAGTGTTTGATGGGGCCCTGCTACAGTAATGAGAATAAACTAGAGAAATATGATTTCAGGAACAGAAACTTAATACAAATGTAACACAAGTTAGTGGATGAAGAAAAGCTTCGATGGAGACCTGCAGATTCAATTCATCATATGCATCCATCACACACGGTATAAGTACGAAGCCACTCTTCCGGCTCCCATTTGTCTCTCACCTCAATCACTATCTTTCTCTCTCTATCACTATCTTTCCCTCTCCTTCTAACTTTCTCTCTCTAGAAAATATGATTGGAATGGAGGGGAAGTACTATGGGTGGGGGNAAAAGTAGTCCTTAGGTTAGTGCAAATAAATAGGAAGATAAATTGTAATGAGTGTAAATTGGGGACTCTATGGTGACAGACTAAAATCCTAATCAATTTGATCTAGGATTTAATGAATTAAAGCTAGGTTAGCCAAATTGAGAGCATGATTTGGTGACTCTAGGGTGACAGACTAGAATGGTAATCAATGTAATATATGGTTTAAAGAATTGAAACTAGTTTATCTAACTTCTTTATGTACTTGGAAGAGGGTAAACAAGATATATTCTCCTATTTATCACATGTTTATTTAAAAATAATAGTTGATTTACACCTACACTTGCATTTATACCTAGTGAATAGTATTTAATCATGGTAAATCTTGCGTGATATAATTTATAAAACTCATTTTAAATATAATATTTCATCTCAATATCACTAGATATACCGTAGAGTTACTAGTGGTCACTATGTCACTGCGGATTGTCGTCTTTGTTACTCACGTCACGCCAGACACATAGCTACAGACGCCAGTTCTACAGGTGCTCACAGTGGGCAAAAAGTCCGCTAGATTTCACTACCAATAGTAATCGGGGTCCGACGATTTCCCTACAAGACAATGTTGATTGTGATATGCTTTAGTATTTTAAAATGAATGTTATCATACTTTTAATTGTAATTTTAATATGTATTTTCTTTTTTTTATGTTTCTTGGTATTCACTATTAAGTGAGATGTGTATCCTTTTTTGGTATTATTATGAAATATTTTTTGTTCTAAACTATAAAATATATAGCGAAAATAATTCTGTTGCAAACAGCACAACTGTACGGTAGCAGAATGGTCATTTATCCATTAACAATTGCAAATCAGTTATTTTCCAAACGCACAGACCAAACAGATAGCTGCTTATCCAGACCAGGGGCAGAATGATCATTTATTCAGAAACAACTACATATTAGCTATTTTCCAAACATACAAATCAAACAGCCAATCAGCTTATTCGGATCAGTTGCTAATCAACAGCTGATCAGGATAAACAACAGTTTATCTGGATAAGTTGAATAAGCTGCAGCTTCCCCAAACAGACCCTTAATCTTCAAGCTCTTAAAAGATATTCAAGCTTGCTTATTTATAAATTTAAACAAACATGATTGAGTTTTTATCAAGCACATTTGAANAGTTGAGAATGATGTGATCATTCAATAAGGATACACATCACTTGAATCAAAATTTTGATAACCAACATTTCAGTTATCTTGATTGTTAAAGGCTTAGTAGTGACCTAGGCTCAATGTCTAAATTCAATTGATCAAATTTAGAAAATAATATGATGGGTAATTCACATCTTTAAAAACTAAAAGCCTAACCTTAATTCTGGGCACCATAATCTTAAATAACCTAAACTTGCCTTAGGGGAACCCACTCACATAACTTTTAAATGAAACATCAATTGACTAGTCGAGTATCCTATCCTTGAGATAACTAAATTATCAAGTTTCACTGAGCGATGGGTAGTCAAACTTTAGCCTCGAATGATTAAGAGAACCATATGATAAGTCTAAAATGAACTCGGAACATTTCAAGAGATCTTCAAAATGTTCCAGGAACATGCCTCGAGCATTTTGCAATCTATTGGACGTTCTGAAGAGCAAATTGGACTTTATCATATTTTGCAATCTATTGGACATGCCTCGACATAAACCCTCACCTCATCTTTAAGCATTTGTATGACTCTGCTGTACAATATAAGTCCTAACTCGTTTTAGGATTCCAAGGTTGTCATTCTACACGACCAAAATCTTCACATCTTCCAGGCTATTCGTGTGATCATTTCACACAAATGTAAGCTCTAAAAAAATAAAATTGGCGGGATGAAGCACTCAAATAATTTCTCCTTAAAACTGATGCCAAAAAATAGGATAGTTTGGGAAGTCACCGAGGTTCTCCTCCGGATCTATGACATCCCCTAGTTCTTCCTCCTTTAGACTCTATAACAAAATGATTCAAATTTGAGCATTCCCATTTAACACCTCCTCTTCTGATTTCCTTGAAAAGTTCTATCCTTTTGACCTCTTTGAAGATAACACTTCATGATTTTTATCGAAAGTTTTCTTAGGTGACTTTGGTTATCTAAGATGTAATAAACTATAGGGGCTTGCTCTTATAGGAAGCTTTTCCAAACATAGCTTAATATAAAACCTATTTAGTTCTTCATATTAAATAATGGAACTTGTTGGCAAATCAAATGGTTTCACAAACTAAATGTATGTCATATATTTCATAGCTTATTTGAGAGAGCCTCATCCTCAATTATTGTGTTTATCCTTCAAGATAGATATAGTGTTTGAGGTATAGTGCTCTTTCATTTAAATTATGAAAAATATGGGGTCACTTTGACTTCATATTTTTCTAAATTACACCCCCCCCCACACACACACACACACAGATATATATATATATATATATATAACGCCTTGCCGAAGCGGGCAACGAGATTTCGATTCCGGTAGCCGACCATATCCAATGGGCAACTCCACACCAAAAATAATGCCGACAGCTCCTGGCAACTCCACTGGAGAACAGCTTATAATGGGCAACTCCACATCAAAAATAGTGTTGACAGCTCCTTGCAACTCTGCTGGAGAATAGCTTCTCTCTCCTTGTAAATCTGGAAATATTATCTTCATACATTGGTAATGTATCCATGGAATCTCTTGGACCAAATTACCTTTCTTCTGTTGTCATGCTTTATCCATTTCTCTTTTGGGAAAGTACGGTCAACTCTTTTGGACTTCAAGACTGTCTTTGCAATCACCTACGAATAGGAAGGTTCAGGATGCCATTAAGGACTTTTTAATCTTAGTGTGGGATTGGACCCCCAAAAGGTGTGTTGGTGGACTAATTTGACCTGGGAATTGTGTGTTGTTAAGTTAGTCCCCCACTGGGTCCTCAACTTCACCTTTTTCCTTTCCGAATTTAATTTGTTGTTTTGCAAATTGAATTGGATTTTGTCGTGCTGCATTTGCTCTTTAATTTTTATTATATTAACTAAATCTTTCTACTTTCAAACTTTTTTCACTAAGATTTTATAATCTCCACAAATTAAATAAATACTTATCCGGTCCACAGATCGACCTCTGTTAGTTTTTAGTGCTCGCACTAAGATTATGAGGTACTGGCCAAATAGCTAATCCCAGAGGTTTCTTTTTTTAAGCTACTGCAATGGCGTTCCCCATGCTGACTTTTTCCTACAACCTGCAGGTGGGCTGCAGGGTCCACAACCATTAAGTTTGGAACAGGATTTGACGATCTTGAGGTCAACCTCGGGAAAGCCCCGTTCGTCATAATGAAAGTCGATGCTCCAGAGGTTCAAGAACTGTCTACTGAGTTTAACCTGAGCTGCACTTAGGATTTCCCTTCTTACATGAAGGTTAAGATTACTGCCACCACAACACCTACCAAGCCTGATGTTCCCATTTGTGCTAAGGGAAAAGAAGTTATGTTCATCAAAGACTCAACTGAAGAATTGGTTATTCTTCCATCAGTGTTTGAAATTGGATCAAGCTCGATGATTGCACCGTTAACCCGAACCCAAAGGAGAAACCGCAGCTGGAAGGTTTGGAGGGATACTAAAGCCCAGACTCCTAAGGAGGTACTTGTTGATGAAGATCATCACTAGGATGAGTCTCGACCACTTCTGCAAGGGAGTAGGTTCCATCCCTTAATGGATACCAATGGGTACGAAAGTATCCAAAAGATCGCCGCTACTTTACCATCACCTCGTGGACATGGTCGGGAGAGGATAAGCCTGCTCCTATCACCCGAGTCAGTTTAGTTTTCCAGAGACTAGCTGTCAAAGAAAGTTGTTTAGTTGGCGAGTTACTCAAACGAGTGGAATGTGTAGTATCCCCTCACATGAAGAAAGAAATTTTAAAGGACATCAGATCTATCAGACACACCCATAAATCAACTAAAGCTTTTCCAGCTCGAATTCCCATCTGGTTTCGTCTGGGGAGCAGAGTTGATACCATCATTGTTACTGCCAATTCTACCATCACTAGACCCACGAGTCATCGATCAGTTAAGTCTAGTCTAAGTCCAAAAACTCTACAGATTATCAGTCATAAGGATGTTCTTAAAATCTCGAAGGATAAGATAAAGAGGTTACCCAGTACTGTATCTGGTCCGCGCCATTAGGAGCATACTTCTCTTTGACATGTCGATGTTCCTACCAAGACACTCTGTCTTAAGACATCACTATCAATGAAAAAGGTATTGATACCCATGGTTGTTGTACCGATATGGTCCAGCAAGCCCACAGGGCAAGATCAAGCAATGAAGCCAGGTCCGAAGTATCTGACAATGTCGCAGCAATTGCTAGCAAGATGGTTGAGCAAGTGGGAGATGGCCAACAAAGTCCTCAGAATCTTAAGAGGCTACAAGAATCAATAATTGAAGAAAAGGTAGAAAATCTCAGGGTTGAGATTTTCGGATTAGCCCACGAACATGGAATTTTCATCAATGATGATGATGAAGATTTTGACTTCAATGATTACCGTGAGGAAGATTTCGTGGATATTCATGTCATCGAGACCAGAACCGCTGCATCTATGTGTGATGATCAACCTCTCATTGACGAGAATGCCATAGATGAGCTGCTTAGGGATGTGTTCCTAAGGGATAAGTAAATCAGCCAAATGGAGAAAAGAATGGAAGAGATAACTGCTGCCTTACCGCCATGGCCACAGTTCAGGGACAGTCTCAACCACCACATTTAGCCTCTCCAGAAGTCAATCATTCAGAGATTATACATATTACAGATGAAAGGAGAGAAGTTTTCTCAGCAAATAGAGATGAGTAACAAAAGAAAGATTCTCCATCAAGCACCATGCCAGAAAAAGAGTTTAAGAAAATGGTCGAACAAGTTTGGGAAGCCTTAACCCAATCTAAGGGTGGTGCATTGATTTTAAAGGGTAGACCTTACCTGGAGGAATTCATTGTCCTACCCTACCCTAAGGGTTTTGTGTCACCAAACTTTAAGATATTTGATGAGACTCAGAATCCCAAGCGACATATAGCACATTTTCGAGCTAGTTGTGGCAATACAAGAGGAAACAAAGCTCTACTTTTCCCCCAATTTGTCAACAGCCTATCAGGAATCGCTTTTTACTAGTATACTGAATTACCCAACGGATCAGTTAAGAAATTTGTCGAACTAGAAAAATTATTCGTGAAAAGATTTGCAAGAGTGCGGCATCATGTGTCTATTGGAGATATCGTAGTATATAAGCAAAAGCCTTACGAGACTTTAATGGACTACATTTTGAGGTGGAGAAACCTAAGAAAAAAATGTGAACCTCAGCTACAGGAACATCACGCAAGACCTTACTCAAAAGAATTGAAGGGCCAGTAGCTTTCATGCTCAAGGGACACATCATTAAATCCTTCGAGAAGCTACTCAGCAAAGCTAGCAATCTTCAAGAAGAAGTCAAACATATGGATTCTCATGAGAAGTCTGAGAAGTCTAAGACGACCAGAATATTTGAAAAGCAGTTCAAAATAGTGGCAATGGTTGATAAAGGAAAACAACCAATGAAGATACAGGTAGAAAATTCTCATCAGAATTCCCAATCATCATCACGACATACTTAACAACAGACACGACAGTATAGCCAGTCTAGCCAGCAACCGCCTCGGGGAGAATCACACCGACCAGAAAACAAGAAAATGTCCATTTCGTAACATAGGAAAGTGGTATATTCTTTCAAACTTGAAGTCGTACCCAAAATGTTCAGAAGTCTGATGAAGAAGCCTAAGTTCGAACTATCAGATCCAAAGAAACCCGAAGAGGTCGATAAGAAGGATCACCTTAATTATTGCCCATATCACAGATTGTCTAGACACACTATAGAGGAATGTTTTATATTCAAAGATTGGCTCGATAAGAATCTTAAAGAAGGGAATATAACAATCCCGAAAGATTATTTAAACAAACCTGAAAAAGGTTCTATAAATATGATTTCGGTCGAGCCAATCTCTCCGATTGACCCATATACTGGAAAAGATGGATGGAGTAAAGTCTGGAGCAAATTATCCTAGAAAATACTGAATCAGGTCCAGTCCGCTTCAAGGCAAGCTTCCATTTAGAGACTTCAGCCTGCCAAGCTCGAGATGAAGATTTCACCAGAAGAACTGTCATCATCAAAGAAAAAGAAGAAGAACAAGAAGAAGAAGAATACCATCGCGAAGATTGATAGCACGAGAGGTAGGATAGGGGCTGCCTCTGCTAGATTAGATGTCTCAAATTCAGGGAAGAAAATCCTCGAACCCCTAACCTTGTATGATTATCTTTTTGTCCCTTCGGGGCCTTATGAATATAATGATTATGATTTCGGCTATATTTTAACTTTTTCTGGTGATAACGTAATCAATTATGACCAATCTAACTTTGATCTTGATTCCCAAAATAATCCTCAAATCATGCTTGAGTCTGATGAACTCGCTAAAAAGACCAAAGAAGACATCGGCAACACTGCTTACGAAACCGCCAAGAGTGAGGAACCGATCCTCGAGTGCCAAAGTGCAGCACTCGCCATTAATTTAGATCTCTCCGATAAAGAAGAAACACCAGAAGATTCAACAATGGTATCTCAAGAAGAAGAAATTATAGAAGTAATCTTAAGGAGCTGGAGAGTGTTACCCTTGAGAATAGCTCCAACGAATAAAGGAAAGCAAATAGGAACTTAAGAAAAGCTACCTCCACCTCCGCTAGCAGAAGAAACACATAACCCAGAGAAAATTAGAGGATCATACAAAGTTGATTACAATGTGCTAGCTCATATTAGGAAGTTACCGACAGAACTAAGCATCTATGATGCTCTAATCCTGTCAAAGGAGATGACAAATTCTCTGGTTACAGTTTTTCTTGACCCAGAAATTTTCATAGCCAGTTGGCTAGCACATCCTTGGATGAAGTTGTTCATTGAAAGAACAGTTTGGGATAACCTTCACAGTTGAAGACTTGTTGCTTGGTACTGCCGACCATAATGGTCCACTCTATATCTCCATTGACATCAGTAGATTTGTGTTGTCGAGAGTTTTGGTAGATTCTGGAGCATCCCTCAACTTAATGAGTTTACGGATATTGGCCTATTTAGACATTGAAGCTCAAGAGCTTACGACCGATAAAATGATGTTAAGAGGATTCAATCAAAAGGGAGAGAGAGCCCTTGGATAAATTACATTACTTATGAAAGTTAAAGAATTATTAATGACCGCTAAGTTTCATAGATTGACACCGAGATCTCTTTTAATGCTCTAGTGGGTAGACCATGAATTCACGAACACAAAAATGGTTCTATCGTCTCTACACCAGTGCATTACGTACTACAAGGAAGGACAAGAACATTGCATCAAGGGTGATTTACAGCCGTTTTCAGTCCATCAAGTTGGCATTCATGAAGATGTCGCCTACTATGCACCTCCGAAGAAAATTATCTTCTCTCATAAAATTATAAAAAGTAAAAGTGAATTACAATGGCAAGGCCATTCAACTCCGCTTCAGCAATCTTCCACCACTCTTTTGCGATAAGTTGGTGCGGGTTCTTTTAGTTCGTGCATCTGAGGTCGAGGTCGGGGACTTGGATGAGCGAGAACTAATTTAATTGTTGAATGGACTAGGCCAACCATCAACATTGATGATGAAGAAAGTTTTGAAGATGAAATAATGATGACAAAAAAAGGAACCTCAGTATGATATATCCTTGGAAGACACGGAGAAAAGTAAATATGAGACAATGTATGATCGGATAAACCACTATGTGAACACCATTACCCTTACTTTGATTCTCCCTCAAAAGGTAGAGAGTTTTGAGGTCAAGGAAGTCCGTAGTGCTAGTTCAAAGCCGATGAAGTTTTATCATGCTTTTACTTCTACTAATCTTGAAAATCATATAAATTTGGATGAGGATCCTAATGATTTAATGGAAATACCTTTCGGTTACTTTTCACCTTGTGTGTAAAAGTTAATTCAATAGGGACACTTGCCAAAATAAATGCCAAATGATAAATTACAACTTTTTAAAAAATTATGGGACGTTAAAAGTCGAACTCCTAACTTGAAAGAGGGTCTCAGATTTGGTACAGTAGGACAAGTCAATGATTCAGAATTTTGCTTGATTGTTACTAGCAGATCGGAAGAGAATTGCCTCAACAGCTAATATAAAATGCTCCACCAGAATTTGAAGAAGAAATCAAATCAACTATTGATGAACTAAAGAAAATTAACCTCGGGACTGAGGAGCAGCCCCAACCTACATTTATAAATTCCTACTCAATGATGAAGAATCTTAGAATTGATCAAGCTGTTGACATAATTCAATAACTGCTTCGCATGGAGTTATAATGAAATGTCATGACTCTCAGCAGAGGTTATGGTTCATAAACTTGGGGTGGACAAAGACATGACCCCAGTAAAATAAGCTCCAAGAAGAATGCACCTCGAAATAGAGCACCAATTCATTGCCGAGGTAAAGAAGTTCATTGATGCTAACTTTAAAAGAGAAGAAAAATACCCCATAAGGTTAGCTAACATTGTACCTATTAAGAAGAAAAATGAACAAATCTGTGTATGTGTTAACTTCAAGGATTTGAACAAAGCATGTCCAAAGGATGAATTTCTACTGCCAATACTAGAAATGATGGTGGATATCGCTTCGACACATGAAATTTTCTCCTTTATGGACAGATCTTTGTGGTACAAGTCTCCCAAGAAAGCAGCACTTACAACATTCAGAACACCGATTGGGATCTTTTCTTACAGAGTGATGTCGTTTGGGTTGAGGAACGCTGGAGCAACATACCAATAAGCTATGATAAAGATTTTTGATGATCTCATTCACAACCAAGTGGAATGCTATGTGGATGATTTGTTCATCAAAAGTAAATGAAAAATAGACCATTTGTATGATTTGAGGATCTTGTTCAAACGATTACGACAGTACGACCTTAAGATGATTCCCTTAAAGTGCGCCTTTGACATTACCTCCAGGAAATTTCTAGGATTTGTTGTCCATCATCCGGGGATCGAGATCAGCTCGGATAAGATTAAAGCTATCTTGAAAATACCTCCACCCAAAACCTTGAAATAATTATGTTCCTTCAAAGGGAATTTGGCATATCTGAGACGCTTTATTTCTAATCTCTCAGGTAGGTGTTAGCCCTTCTCAGCATTAAATAAAAAGGACGTCAAATTTGTTTGGGAAGAGAAATGTCAGTGGGTTTTTGAGGATGTTAAAAGAAATTTAATGGCACCACCTGTTTTTACAGCCCATATCACGGGAAAACATTCATACTTTATACCGCAGCCTTAGACAACTCTCATGGAGCCCTATTCACCCAAGCCAAGGACGAAGGTAAGAAAAACACACTCTACTACTTGAGTCCTCTTCTAATGCCGATGGAAGTAAGGTATCCACCTATCAAGAAGATATGTCTAGCTTTAATTTTCACCGCTTAAAAGCTTAGACATTACATGCTTTCTCATAAAATTACCCTCATTTCTAAAGTCAATCCATTGTAATATTTGATGACCCGACCAACACTCCAGGACATCTAGCAAGATGATTAATGATTTTATTACAATTTGATATAACTATTGTTCCCCTCTGTGCTTTCAAAGGACAAATTTTAGCAGACTTTCTCGCTGCACACCCACTTGCAACTGGGTCCCTTCTTACTGACGAGTTACCAAATGAGCAAGTATTACAGATGGATTTCCTCAGTGCGCAACGCTGGGAGATGTACTTCAATGGAGCTTTGTCAACCAGAAAAGACAAAGGATTAAGCAGAATTATACGAGGAAAAGCAGGGATTAATTTGATATTTATCACGCCAGATAAGATTATGCTAAGGTTCTCATACCACCTGACAGAACCATGCACAAACAACGAAGCAAAGTATGAAGCCTTAATCATCAAATTGGAATTAGCAATCTTGATGGATATAATGGATATTACCATCAATGGTGACTCTTAAATCGTCATTCAACAACTCGTCAGATAATACAAAATTTTGAAACCAAGATTAGAAGAAAACCACCAATACACAATGAAGCTGCTTGAGTAGATTCCCAATGTAACTTTCTATCAGATTCCTCAAAGAGATAATGCCATGCTGATGCTCTAGCAAAAGTTGCAAAAGAATTGTCATGTCCCCTAGAAGAATTCCATTGATTTCACAGTACAAGAAAAACGGGTTTTCTCTTGAATTGACCTTGAAAATATACACAAGCTTGGAAAAGAAGAAGAAATGATGATTTTGATTGATGATAACAATGAAGATTGGCGTAAGCCATTAATGAAATATTTGCAGACTGAAAAGCTATCAGAAGACAAGTCAGCAACACACCACATCACAAAAAGGACTATGTCATATGCTCTAATCAGTAATGTCCTCTACAGAAGATCATTTGATCTGATGTAGCTATGATGTCTAAGCAGAACAGAAGCATAAAATATTTTCAAAGAAGTACATTTCAGATTGTGTGGTGCTCACAAGTCCGGACTAAATATAAAAATGTAGATCAGGAAACTCGGATATTATTTGCCAGAAATGATATCCAACTGCATGGATACAGCCAGAAGATGTCACCAGTACCAAGTGCATGGGGTTGTCATGTACTAACCTCCAAATGTGCTAAACCAAACTATTACTTCGTGGACATTCGAGTGTTGGGGCACAAACCTAATAGGTTTGATAGATGATGAGAAGAAAAAATGTTGAGATTTTCATACCTAGTTTATACTATTTTTAATGAGATTATAAGAAGGTATTTTTGATGTTTTGTTGTAGGAATGATGAATTAGGGTCAATGGAGCAAAAAGATGCAAAAAGGAGCAAATTTGGAGTGAAAAGGACCAAAATGTGGAGATTTGAACTAAGCCGCCGACGGCGCCCTCGACGCCGCCGACGCCTCCCTAGACGCCACCGACGGTGAGTTTTTCTCGAGGCTACAGGACAAAATTCTCTAGAAGTCTGCCGACGGCATCCTCGAGGCCGCCGACAGTGAGCTCGGCGGTTATGCCTACTCAAGCTTTGGATAAGACCAAAATTTGAAGGGATGCTTAGGCAACTCTTGGGAAAGCTCATTCACAACTTTAAAAGAAGATTTTGGCCAAAAATTTAGAGAGTCTAGGAGGGGCTAGAGGTCGTGGATTAGTCTGTAATAATTGTGAGGAATTCTTCGAGAGCTTGTAAGAGTGGAGGGAATGTGAGAGATTTCTTCCTCCTTGCTACTTCGAAGAGGAATTCTGTGTGCTGTAAAGAAAGGAATAGACTCAGAGGAACTTCAAGGAGTGTTCTTGGGAGAGAAATTAGAGATAGGTACTTGTTCTAGTTTGTATGACTTTGATTTTATATATGAATTTTGAGTTTTGTTGTGTTTTCTCCATGAGATCTGAGTAGTTTTCTCTGTCGTTCTCCTTGTCTCAAGATTTGTGAAATGGTGATTTGAATTGGTGAAGCCATGAAAATGTTTAAGAAATTGTGATGATCTTTTCACTTCGATCTTAATTTACTTTCAATCTGGCCAATTGATTTGTTAAAATATGTTGAGTTTTACAACTAAAGTGAAGATTACATCCAAGATTCAGGGAGGTCAAAGCCCTTGGAAGTTGGGTGCAAATAAATAGGGAAATAATATTATCGGGCGTAGAATTGGAGATTTTAGAGTGACAGACTAAAATCCCCAATTCGGTCCTATCGTTTGGGTGCTGAAGTGCAGATGTTAGCCCTTAGGTGACGGGAACGTGGGAGCTCCGAAGTGAGAGTTATCCTCCCAGCCTAACCGCAGATTCAGTAAACAAGCATAGGATTAGTCAATGTTCTTTATGCTTAGTTCAAAGGGTAAAGAATAGGTATGCTCCTATTTGGAACAATAAAATTTGAACTAATTCATTTTATCCATTAACTATAATTTCTTGACAAGGTGAATGATGCTTTCTTATATATTGAATATCACATTTAAACCCTCATTAGTACCATTAGATATTTAATAGTTATTAAAATTAAATAATTATTTCAATTGCCTATTAGTGACAGATAAGCAGATTGAACTTCGTTGTTGTGATTAAAGTATTGGTTTTCTAAAATCTTAGTTCGGAGTTCTAAACCACTCCTTGTGGGATCGATATCTAGGACTCCATTAGAGCCTTATATTACTTGAGCGATATGTATACTTGCGTTGATAAGTGTGACTTTACAATTATTAAATATTTATTGTGTCCATATTTAACTTATACTTTTGAGCATATATAAAGTCACTGATCAAGTTTTTAGCACCGTTGTCAGGGAGTGAGTGAGTGAATGATTGAGTGATTTTGTAAAATCACAATTAGAGTAATGGATAAATTAGGATTATTGGAAAAATTTTTACTTGAATTGCAACTTATTTTTATATTTAGTTAATTATATTAATGTGTACTGATTTCAAATTGTATGCATAAATTTGAACCTGAAAATCTTGTACCCTATGATTCGGAATTAGAACGCACTGTTAGAAGGATTAGAAGATTAAAAAGAGAACCTAGAAATTCTGATACAATGGAAAACAACATGAATAGTCAAGGAATAGAGAATGAACACCAAACTAGACCCCTACGAGATTATGCAAATCTTACAGCAGATGAAATTCACTTATCTATCCAAATCCTGATGTAGCTGCTAATTCATTTGAGCTTAAACTTGTTATTATCAAAATGGTACAAAACAATCAATTCAGAGGTACACAAATGAAGATCCTAATTTACACCTCGCTAGTTTTTTAGAACTGTGTGCTACTTTTAAATATGATAGAGTTTCAAACGATGAAGTAAACTTGCTATTATCCAAATAGTACAAAACAATCAATTTGGAGGTACACCAAATGAAGATCTCCTGCTATTATCCAAATGGTACAAAACAATCAATTCGGAGGTACACCAAATGAAGATCCGAATCACACCTTGCTAGTTTTTTAGAACTATGTGCTACTTTTAAATATGACAGAGTCTCAAACGATGTTGTTAGACTTAGACTCTTTCCTTTTTCACTGAGGGATAAGGCTAAGATGTGGTTGAATTTGTTAGCACCAGGATCTATTAGAACTTGGGAAGAACTTTCACAGAAATTTCTATCAAATATTTCCCTCCATCCAAAACTGCTAAACTTAGAAATGACATAACATTGTTCTGTCAGATTAATAGAGAGTCAATATATGAAGCTTGAGAGAGATTTAAAGATCTTCTTAGGAAATGTCGTCATCATTCGTTACCAGATTGGTTGATAATTCAAACTTTTTATAATGGATTAGTGGGATCTCTTAGATTGATTAGATGTTGCGGATGGTGGTTCTTTAATTTCAAAACCATTTGATGAGGCTTATTCATTAATAGAAGAGATGCGCTGGTGGTTCGTTAATGTCAAAACCTTTTGATGAGGCTTATTCATTAATAGAAGATATGGCGATAATTTTCAATGGCCCTCTGAAAGGTTAAATCCTAAAAGAGTAGCTAGTATCCATGATTCTAATGCAATATCTATGTTAGCTTCGCAGATTGCTGCAATACCAAAGAAATTAGATCGTTATAGATTGAATTATTGTCCAACCCCTACTATGATGGAAGAGAATTCATCTGGCCAATTTGTGGTTGTTCAACCTTCATATTAGACCTTAAATGCTATTAATAGACCCAAAAACCCTTATTCGAACTATTATAACCCAGGTTAGAAGAATCATCCAAATTTCAATTGGAATAACAATTCTGCTACAAATCAATAATGGGCGAACAACCCAGTGAACCCATTAGGAAATTCATCCAACCAAGGGAATGTTAATTATAGACCTTCTTATCCTCCAGGATTTAACCATAACACTCAAATTAAGGAAAATAAGTTGTGTATGGAAGAGAAGATATTAAACATGGGTCAACAATTGCAGAAGCAAGAAAATCAATTATAAATTCAAGGAAATCAATTATAAAATCAACGAACTGCTATTAAGAATATTAAAAATCAGTTATGGCATATCACTACTGCGCTTAGTATCCAAACATTAGGAGCTTTTCCTAGTAATGTGGAAACAAATCCTACGGATCAAGGAAAAGAACAAATCAAAGCGATAAAATTACGAAGTGGAGAAGAATTAGAAACAAGAGTGCAAAAAGAAACATAAACTAAAAAAGAGAAAGTGGATATCGTAAAAGAAAAAGAACATGAATACCCAGATTTAGAGTATCCATTTACACTAATGAAAATTACTGTCGAAAAACCTCCATCACCGTTTCTTCAAAGATTGAAGCAACACAAACAGAATAAACAACTTTCCAATTTTTAGAAATTCTTAAGAAGTTAACGGTAAATATTCCCTTCGTAGAAGCTTTAGAGCAAATGCCCAATTATGTGAAATTTATGAAAAATGGAGAAACCTCCACCACCGTTTCCTAAAAGATTGAAGCAACACAAAAAGGTTAAACAATTTTCCAAGTTTATAGAAATTCTTAAGAAATTAACGATGAATATTCCCTTCGTAGAAGCTTTAGAGCAGATGCCCAATTATGTGAAATTTATGAAAGATGTTTTGAACAAGAAAAGGAAGTTCATGGATAATAAAACTATTGCGTGTGAAATTTATGAAAGATATTTTGAACAAGAAAAGGAAGTTCATTGATAATGAGACTGTTATATCAATTATGTGAAATTTATGAAAGATTTTCTGAACAAAAAGAGAAAGTTCTTAGATAATGAAACTGTTGCACTTAGCGCAGAGTGTAGTGCAATTATTCAGAAAAAGCTTCCTGAAAAATTAAAAGATCCTGGCAGTTTCAGTGTACCCTGTGCTATTAGTGAAAAATTTTATGGAAGATCTTTATGTGATTTGGGAGCCAACATTAATCTTATGCCTCTATCAATTTTCAAAAGATTAGGATTAGGAGAAGTCTCACCTACTTCTGTAACTCTATAGTTAGCAGATCGTTCAGTTACATATCCTAAGGGATTTATAGAAGATGTGTTAGTAAAAGTGAATAAATTTATCTTTCATGTGGATTTCATTATTTTAGATGTGGAAAAAGATAAAGAAATACCTATCATTTTAGGGAGACCATTTTTAGCTACTGGAAAAGCTATGATAGAAGTTCAAAATGGAGAATTAACCATGAGAGTTAATGATCAAGAAGTGACTTTTAACATTGTAAAATTTGAAATACCCTGCTGTTGAAAGAGAAAATGAATGTTTTCGCATGGAAATTAGTGAACATCTATTGAAAGAACATTTTGAAGAGAAAGAACGATTTGAAGAGAGTGACGAAAGTATTCTCGACGAATTAGAAAATCAAGAATTAGATTATGTTCAAGAAAGATTTTAGATTTTGGATATTACGGAAAATGCTGATAAAAATCTATTTCCGTCAATTATAAAACCACCTGAACTTGAGATGAAAGTATTGCCTAGCCACTTGAAGTATGTGTTTTTAGGAGACTCATCTACATTACCTGTTATTATATCTTCAGAATTAAATGATCTGCAAGAGCAAAGACTATTAGATACATTGAAAAGATATAATAAAGCTTTTGGTTGGAACTTAGCTGATATTAAAGGAATTAGTCCTTCAATCTATATGCACAGAATTATATTAGATGAACAATATAAACCACGAGTTCCACAAAGGAGATTAAATCTAATGATGAAAGAAGTAGTTAAGAAGGAAATTTTGATATGGTTAGACACTGGAATTTTATATCCTACTTTAGATAGTGCGTGGGTAAGTCCAATTCATTGTGTTCCTAAGAAAGGAGGAGTGACTATTGAAACAAAAAAAAATAATGAATTAATACCTATCAGACAAGTTACTGGGTGGCGTATTTGCATTGATTATAGAAAATTAAACACTGCCACCAAGAAAGATCACTTCCCTTTACCCTTTTTAGATTAAATAGTAGATAGACTTGCTGGGCACAAATATTTTTATTTTTTAGATGGATATACCGGTTACCATCAAATTCCTATTGCTCCTGAGGATCAAGAAAAGACAACATTTATTAGTGCTTTTGGAACTTTTGCTTTTCGAAGAATGCCTTTGGGATTATGTAATGCACCTGTAACATTTCAGAGATGTATGATGTCTATATTTAGTAAGCTAATTGATGTTGTATTGGAAGTATTTATGGATGATTTCTCTGTATTTGGAAGATTATTTGACGCATACTTAAGTTATCTTGAAAAAGTTTTAGAGTTATGCGAAAGAACTAATTTGGTTCTAAATTGGGAGAAATGTCAATTTATGGTTGCAGGAGGAATTGTGTTAGGGCATAAAATTTTGGAAGATGGTATGGAAGCAAGCCCTGCAAAAGTTCAAGTTATATCTAAACTAACACCTCCTACTATTGTAAGAGAGGTTAGCAGTTTTCTTGGACATGTTGGATTTTACAGGCGTTTTATTAAAGATTTTTCAGAAATTACCAAACCTCTATGCCAACTTTTAGAAAATGACAAGAAATTTGAATTTACTGAAGGCTGTTTAAATGCTTTTGAGTTATTAAAGGAAAAATTAATCACAACCCCTATTGTAGTTTCACCTAACTGGGAGAAGCCATTTGAACTGATGTGTGATGCTAGTGATTATTGTATTGGAGATGTCCTTGGACAAAGGTATGAAAAGATTTTTAAAGTTATATACTACGCTAGTAAAACTCTTAATGATGCACAAATTAACTATACTGTTACTGAAAAAGAGTTACTAGCCATTGTGTATGCTTTAGATAAATTCAGATCTTATTTAATTGGAGCTAAATGTGTTGTGCATACCGATCACTCTGCTATTAAATATCTGATGCAAAAGAGGGATGCCAAACCAAGGTTAATTAGATGGATACTTTTGATGCAAGAATTTGATCTTGTGGTTATTGATAGAAAGAGAATTGATAATCAAATTGCTGATCATTTGTCAAGATTAGAAAATCAAGAATCATTTGACACTGACAATGAAATTACAGACAGTTTCCCTGATGAACAACTTTATAATATTAATGAGTAGAAAATACCATGGTATGCTGATATTGTTAACTCTATTGTATGTGATATTTTGTCACCTATGTTGACACTGTAACAATAAAGGAAATTCATTCATGATGTAAAAGCATATTTTTGGGATGAGCCTTATTTATATAAAAAATATAAAGATATGATTATGGGGAGATGTGTACCTTATGAAAAAACTGAGCTAATCATTCAGAAATGTCATGATTCTGAATTTGGAGGACATTTTGGGATTGATAAAACTGCTTATAAAATTTTACAAGCTAGATTTTATTGACCTACTATCTTTAGAGATGTTTATAGATATATAAAAACTTATGATCGATGTCAACGAGTAGGCAATATATCTAGAAGAAATGAAATGCCTCTAAATTTCATGTTAGAAGTTGAGATCTTTGATGTTTGGGGATTAGATTCTATGGGACCATTTATTCCTTCATTTGGAAACTTATATATATTACTTGCAGAAGACTACGTTTCTAAGTGGATTGACGCACAAGCTTTACCTTGTTGTGATGCTAAAAGTGTTTCAAGATTTTTAAAGAAAAATATTTTCACTAGATACGGATTGCTTAGAATGAATATCATTGATGGAGGATCCCATTTTAGGAATAAATACATTGAAAGATTGGCAGAAAAGTTTAATATTATTCATAAAATCTCTACTGCCTATCATCTTCAAACCAGTGGGTTAGCTGAAGTTTCTAATAGAGAGATTAAACAAATACTTGAAAAGACTGTAAACCCTAGTAGAGTAGATTGGTCCACTAGACTGGATACCACATTATGGGCTTACAGGACTGCTTATAAAAATCCTATTGGAATGACTCCTTATAGACTAATTTTTTGAAAGACTTGTCACTTACCAGTAGAATTGGAGCATAAAGCATATTGGGCAATTAAAGAATTCAATTAAGTTTGAAAGATGCTGGTAAGACGAGATTGTTACAACTAAATGAATTGGAAGAATTAAGAAATGAGTCTTACGATAACGACATAATTTATAAGAAGAAATTAAAGTTATGGCATGATCAGAAGATTAACCAGAAGAACTTTGAACCAGGATAAGAAGTTTTACTTTACAACACTAGGCTGAAGTTATTTCCTGGGAAATTTAAGTCTCGTTGGTTAGGACACTTTACTGTGACTCAAGTTTATACTTACGGAGTTGTTAAAATTGAAGATCAGAAGACGGGGAATAGATGTAAAGTAAATAGATACAGATTAAAACCATATTGTGAGGGTAAAAGACCAAATTTTGAAGAGGTTTTAATGATCAGTCAACCTGAATGACACCTGAATAGGTTGAGCTGACGACGTTAAACCAAGCACTTTATGGGGAGGCAACCCATAATTATCTTTATTTTTATTGCAATTATAGTAGTTTTATTTGAAATTATAGTTAGTTTGCGGGAGGCAACCCATATTTATCTTTACTTTTATCATGATTATAGTAGTTTTTATTTGAAATTATCATTAGTTTGTCGTAGTATTAAGCTCTACTGCTCTAATTTACCCTTGAAATATCTTAAAAATTGGATCCATGAAGAAAAATTTGAACGCATTCGGACCAGAGCGAAACTGTGCAAACTTTTCCTTAGGCATGAAGAAAAATTGGAACGCATTTGGACCAGAGCTAAAATGTGCAAATTTTTCCTTGGGCGCCGACGATGCCTTCGATGCTGCTGACGGCGGGTTTTTCCCGAGAGTCCAGATAAAATTAATACAGAGGCGCGCCGACGGCGAGACCGGCGAATTGGCAGTTACTTGAGTTCAAATGTAGTTTTTGGCAATTTTTGGGCGGGAATTGTCTTTTTAAACTCAAAAATTTGATTTCTAGTTCATATTTTTCCTCCAAAAATGAAGTGAAACTCCACCAATTTCATTCCTATAGCGTCTAATTCCCCTGATAATCCCAGAATACAAGTTTTCAATCGGTGAAAGTTTATTAGTTTGGAAATGCAGCGAATCTTCAATAAGTTACTGATGAAGAGAAGATTGATCAAGGAACGAGGATTCATAAATCACAGATGGATTACTACACTACCGTGTAGTAGTGCGGAAGCTCTACTACACTACCGCCGCTGTGGTGGTTCCAGTGGTTAAAGAATTTTATACAAATTTACATGGAATCAACCAAGGAGTTGTTTATGTGCGAGGAAGATGGATTACTTTCACTCCTGCACAAATCAACGATTTATACAAAGATTTATACATCCCAGACTCTTATAGTTGTCAATATGAATCCTTTAGTACGATGGAAGGCCCGCTAAATGATGTGATCAACTTTCTCACTGATGGGAAAGGAACATGGAAGATAAAGCATCAAGAACAGGTAAATTTTTCTACTTCCATGCTGAATGCCACCTCTAAGGCGTGGCACTGTACTCTATTACCGACCTATCACCATAGTGAGGTAACTAGAGATAGAGCTATTCTGAATTTCTTTATTGAGAATAATAGAACTATAAATGTGGGGAGAATTATTCTTAAGAATATATTGACTAAGACGAGGACTGAGACTAGTGGAGTTCTAGGAGATCCTAGACTTATTTATACGATTTGCAAACTTTCTAGAGTGAAAATTGGAGATGAAAAATGGGTTTACCCTAGTAAGGCTAATTTGAAGACTTATGAATCCCATGTGAAATGGAGAACTAGGAGTATAAGTCAAGAACCTTCTACTAGTAGAGATTTCCCCTCTACAAGTTATGACATTCCACCTTCTAGTTCCCCTACCCTCTCTGATCTGATGAATGAGTTGACCTTGCAGCGGAAGAGCATATAATTGATAAATGAAAGAATTGGAGATTTAGAACGTCGACATGATTATTATATTGAGTACCTTCAGAGGCATTCAAATTTTGAGGTAGCATTTTATGAAACTCAGGCCCGACACTATAGATGTGAGCCTAATGTTACTTTTCCTAAGTGCCCCCGGTATACACAGTATCATCCCGATCCACCTGATGATCAAGGTGATGAAGATATAGCTTGGGATTTTGATATTGAATGAAATTGATGTACTTATATTTGTACTTTTATTTCTGTAATCTTTTTGTAATAGAAATGGATGTTTATGTATTTGGACCTTCATTTTTATTATTTTGTGTACTTGGATAATTTTAATTTTTTTATAAAGTTAGTGTTATAGTTAAATTTGCATGTGTAGTTTAATAGATATTGAGCGCATTGTGGATTGTAATATAATGTGATTTTTTACTTTTGCTTTTTAATTTTAATTGTTTTGTTTAGTATTGTGATTATGTTAGGAAATATTGTGCTATTTCAGTTTTATATACACTTATTTCAAAATTTCATTACCCAGAAATTCCTCTAATGATTTATATGTGTAGAAAGCTCCAAATATTACAGACCAGGTGAAGTAAAAATTTGAGAAGGCCTGCAAAAATTTCAGAATGATGGAAATACCTACAATACTGAGGTATGATTTATATTTATAATTTTTCTTTCCACCTGTATTATTTCATATTTAAAAATTTAAGTTTAGGGGAGGGAAGAAAAAGAT
The DNA here is from genome assembly GCA_002079205.1 of Phalaenopsis hybrid cultivar. Classification (NCBI taxonomy): domain Eukaryota; kingdom Viridiplantae; phylum Streptophyta; class Magnoliopsida; order Asparagales; family Orchidaceae; genus Phalaenopsis; species Phalaenopsis hybrid cultivar. The sequence continues at coordinate 105,902 of JXCR01074294.1, read as the reverse complement.
AAACTATTAGATGTCCTCTATTTAAATATTTTTCAAAAATTATTTATATGATTTCATGTAGTAAATTTAATTCAGGTAACTATATTTTTTGTAATNCAAAAATTATTTATATGATTTCATGTAGTAAATTTAATTCAGGTAACTATATTTTTTGTAACTATTTAAATACTAAGATAGATTTAAAAAAATATTTTTGTAATGAAAATTAATTTTGTAACTTGATATTTAGTATAAGAGAATAAGACTATAGTTAACTATTTAAAGTAAAGGAAACTATATTTTAAAGTTTTAGTATAAGAGAATAAGACTATAGTTAACTATTTAAAGTAAAGGAAACTATATTTTAAAGTAAGGAATATTTTTGTAATGAAAATTAATTTTTTAGATTAAGATATTTAGTATAAGAGAGTAAGATTATAGTTACTATTTTAAAGTAAAGGAAACTATATTTTGAAGTATTAAGAATCTTGGAAATTTATTTGAGAAGAAAAGATTGGGGCTCAATGATGTAAAAGCTATGAAATTTGAATCTTAGAAATTCATTTGAGAAGAAAATAAAGTAAAGGAAACTATATTTTGAAGTATTAAGAATCTTGGAAATTCATTTGAGAAGAAAAGAGTGGAAAATTAATTTTGTAACTTAAGATATTTAGTATAAGAGAATAAGATTATAGTTAAGTATTTAAAAATGAAAATTAATTTTGTAACTTAGGATATTTAGTATAAGAGAATAAGATTATAGTTAACTATTTAAAGTAAAGGAAACTATATTTTGAAGTATTAAGAATCTGGAAATTCATTTGAGAAGAAAAGATTGGAGCTTTTGAAGTATTAAGAATCTGGAAATTCATTTGAGAAGAAAAGATTGGGGTTCAATGATGTACAAACTATGAAATATTTATAAGGTAAAAGAATGCTTTGAGTTTCAAATTTAGGGAAAGAAAAGTGAAGTTCAAAATCATTAAAGGTTATCCAGACATACTAATCCTCACTTGAAAAAGGAAAAAAGAAAGGATTGAAAACAATCCTTTAAAAGAAAAGAAAATTATATAGGATTGAAAGCAATCGAGATGGAGAAAAGAAAGAAAAAATTATGGAAGTGAGGAGAAGCTTGAGGATATGCCTAATCAAAAATGGCTTCACTGGACCTACCTAAAGGGAAAACGTAAATACATTCCTAAACTTATATTTATGGAATAGGTCTTTTACTAGTAGAGATCTCAAGAAGTTCCTATCTTTTGGAGATCCTGAGTGACTTAATATTGCAAAATATAGTCATTTTTGAAATGAATAGAAGACTAGAACTCTTAAACTTGATGACTAGATAATCTTGTGGCTAGNAGTGAATTTGGAGTGAAAAGGACCAAAATGTGGAGATTTGAACTAGGCCGCCGACGGCGCCCTCGACGTCGCCGACGACGAATTTTTCCCTAGGCTACAGAACAAAATTTTCCAGAAGTCCGCCAACGGCGAGCTCGGCGTTTATGCCTACTCAAGCTTTGGATAAGGCTATATTTTGAAGAGATGCTTAGGCAACTCTTAGGAAAGCTCATCCACAACTTTAAAAGAAGATTTTGGCCGAAAATCTAGAGAGTCTAGGAGGGGCTAGAGGTCCTGGATGTTAGAAAGGCTCCAATAGTTTGGCCAAAAATAGAAGAGTGCTAGAGGCCTTGGAGGTTACCATTAGTGTATAGAATTTCCAGTAGAGTGTAACATTGTGAGGAATTCTTTGAGAGATTGTAAGAGTGGAGGGAAAGTGAGAGATTTCTTCCTCCTTTCCGAGGGAAAGAATATAGGGAGTAAAGGAAGTGCTAGGAGAGTTCCTAGAGATTAGAAAAATTCCAATATTAGTGAGGAATTTTCGAGAGATTGTAAGAGTGGAGGGAAAGTGAGAGATTTCTTCCTCCTTGCTACTTCAAAAAGGAATTGCTTCGAGAGATTGTAAGAGTGGAGGGAAAGTGAGAGATTTCTTCCTCCTTGCCGCTTTGAAGAAGAATTTTCGAGAGATTGTAAGAGTGGAGGGAAAGTGAGAGATTTCTTCCTCCTTGCTACTTCAAAGAGAAATAGGAGGTGCTAGAGAGAGTTCATAGAGGTTAGAAAGGTTCCAATATTGTGAGGAACTCTTTAAGTTTGTAAGAGTGGAGGGAAAGTGAGAGATTTCTTCCTCCTTGCCGCTTTGAAGAGGAATTTATTGTAAGAGTGGAGGGAAAGTGAGAGATTTCTTCCTCCTTGCCGCTTCAAAGAGGAATTCTATGTGCTGTAAGAGTGGAGGGAAAGTGAGAGATTTCTTCCTCCTTGCTACTTCGAAGAGGAATTCTGTCTGTTGTAAAGAAAGGAATAGATTCAGAGGAACGTCAAGGAGTGTTCTTGGGGAGAAATTAGAGATAAGTTATTTACTTATTGTAGTTTGTATGACTTTAATTTTTGTATATGAATTTCAAGTTTTCTTGTGTTTTTCCTATGAGATCTGAGTAGTTTTCTCTGTCTTTCTCCTTGTCTCGAGATTTGTGAAATGGTGATTTGAATTTTTGAAGCCATGAAAATGTTTAAGAAATTGTCATGATCTTTTCACTTCTATCTTAATTTACCTTCAATCTGGCCAATTGATTTATTAATATATGTTAAGTTTTACAACTAAGGTGAAGATTACATCCAAGATTTAGGGAGGTCAAAGTCCTTGAAAGTTAGTTGTGATGATATTTTAACTTCCTTTTTACTTTGATCTTAATTTACTTTCAATCTGTTACAACTAAAGTGAAGATTACATCCAAGATTCAGGGAGGTCAAATTTAAATATGTTGAGTTTTACAACTAAAGTGAAGATTACATCCAAGATTTAGGGAGGTCAAAGCTTTGGAAGTTGGGTACAAATTAAATAGGGAAATAAAATTATCGGGCGTAGAATTGGAGATTTTAGAGTGACAAACTAAAATCTAATAGGGAAATAATATTATCGGGCGTAGAATTGGAGATTTTAGAGTGACAGAATAAAATCCCCAACGGGCGTAGAATTGGAGATTTTAGAGTGACAGACTAAAATCCCCAATTTGGTCCTATCGTTTAGGTGTTGAAGTGTAGATGTTAGCCCTCAGCTGAGGGGAATGTGGGAGCTCTGAGCCGGCATCCTCCCAGCCTAGCCGCAGATTCAGTAAACAAGCGTAGGATTAGTCAATGTTTTTTATGCCTGGACCAAAGGGTCAAGAATAGGTATGCTCCTATTTGGCACAATAAAATTTAAACTAATTCATTTCATCCATTCACTATAATTTCTTGACAAGGAGAAGAATGCTTTCTTATATATTGAATATCACATATAAACCCTCATTTGTATCATTAGATATTTAATAGTTATTAAAATTACATAATTATTTCAATTGCCTATTAGTGACAGATAAACAAATTAAACTTCATTGTTGTGATTAAAGTATTGTTTTTCCAAAATCTTAGTTCACAGTTCTAAACCACTCCCTGTGTGATGGATACCTAGGACTCCATTAGAGCCCTATATTACTTGAGCGATACGTATACATTGATAAGTGTGACTTTACAATTATTGAATATTTATTACGTCCATATTTAACTTATACTTTTGAGCATATATAAAGTCGCGGGTCAATAGACCCTCCATCTTTCAAAGGACACAAATTTATACTTGTCCCTACAGATTAATTTTCTAAGTGGGGAGAGGCAGTGTTATTGCAAGAGGTTACAGCACAGCACATCCTTCAATTCTTCAAAAGCCAAGTTGTCTACCATTTTGGAGTTCTGTGCAAAATAATCTCCGACAATGGGACAGCTTTCAAAGGCACAAAAATCAATAATTTTGTTAAACAGCGCGGGATATACTGATAGTACTCTACAATCTACTATCCAAGGGAAAATGGCTTAGCTGAGCCTTCAACAAGATACTATTACAAATTTTGAAGAAGACACTGGATAAAAAAAAAAGATTGGCATAAAAGATTGCTAGAAGCTTTGTGGGCATACCAGACAACTTTCAGGATTCCCACTCAGTGTACACCCTACATGCTTGTGTATGAGTCCGAGGTCATACTACCGTTAGAAGTCCATACACCTTCTCTCAGAGTTGTTGTCACCAATCAGCTTACAACAAAAGAAAGTGCAAAACTCAGACTTGAAGAAATGGAAAGTCTCTAAATAAAATGATTAGAAGCACAATGCAATTTAGAACTTTACCAAGCAAAAATGATACAAGCTCATGAAAAATTGATCCGCCCAAGGACATTCAAAATTAGTGATCTCATACTTGTGCTCAAAAGGCCTATTCTTGCATACCTCAATATAGGTCAAAATTTTGAGCAAACTTAAAAAAGACCATTTATCATAGAAAAAGTTTGCACGGGAGGAGCCTACCAACTAGTGGATTTTTGGGGTGAAAGACCCATGTTGCCAATCAACGGACAATACTTGAAAGATATACTATGCAACTTGACATTCCTTGAATTGAAATTTTGAAATTTTGATTGTTTTGGGATTATTTGTTTGTCCAAACGTCTGTGACCGGATCCAAGAAATTTTTGTAATAAAAGGAACCTTGATAAAATGAAAACTTTTGAATTTACATACTTCAGTTTTCTCTTCTCTGCCTTTAGAAGTTTGATATTTTACTAAATTAAACAAAATATATATACATAAATAATTGATTTTCTAACCAACATAAACTAAAATTTGCCCTAATAAACACTTTATTTTGTTCTTCTTTCTACTAAATTTCAGCATACTGATGTTTTTTTTATTGTCTGCAGAGAGAATGTCAGGACAGAGGCTGATTTTTGCTTTTAAAGATGGTTGGAACCTCGCACTTAACAAAGAAAGGGCACCGCAGGGTAGGACCATAAACTTCGACATGGACTTCAGTCAAGTAGATATGGACTATGAGGGTCTTCTGATGAACGTGGTTAGTCGTCGATAAAAAGAAGGGCTACCATCACTGCTAAAGATCAGCACCAAAGACAATTCCTCACTAAAGGGGAAGAATATGATAATACAACAAGATTCAATGGAGGGATCTGGTCACTGCCATCTATGATAACTGCACCAACCAGAGGCCTAGTCATTGTTAATGATGAAAGACCGCCATATGCACCACTGCGAAGAACTCAACGCAGAAATGACAATCAGTGAAAGCATAGGGGTTTCCTACGCGACAAAAGAAGACACCAGAAGGAGGCAGAAAATTTGCACACCCCTATTCCTTAAGGGAAATCTATGATCCAGGCATGAGAGAGACCTCTTCTAACTTACCTACCATAGAGGATGAGTTCGAGTTTGCTACAAAGCCGGAGATAACATGAGTTTCAGATGATCTTTGTACGGGTTGCCCAACATGCAACACCAAAATTCCTACACTAACAATAGCTACAAGGGAATTTGTGGAATGCCCAAATTGCAATGTCCTCCACCTACAGCGCTACTATACTTTGAAAGAGTACATGTCTATCGATGATCAATTTCAGATCACCAATCACTTAATGGAGGAATCATATATTTTACTCGAGACAGAGACAACACCAACTTGGATTCCTACTAATCTTAAAGTGAGAGATCATCCTTGACAGCTGCCGATCATTTGAATTCTATGAAAAAATTAAGGGAAGCTTCATTAATATACAAGAAGGCTTGGAGCTATACACTAGGGTCTTCTCTGAAAGAGATGAAAGAAGTATTTTTGACTGCATCTTTAACATAAGAGGCTGGGGTCGAGCAGGCCTTCTGATGGAAAGAACCTTTTCTGAGCCACGGAAATGGATGTGTGGAAAGGGCAGGATCACCATACAATGTGGCTGTTGTTACAACTTTGTTAAGGACAGACAAGGAAATCTTCTGAGAATTTTGAGACACGATGAGGTGGACTCGTTACCTCCCATGATAAAATGGATGATCAAGAGAATGGTCTGATGGAGCATACTTCCAACTGACTGTATTCCCAACAGCTGTATCATCAATATATATGATAAAGGCGACTGCATTCTCCCACATATAGACCATCATGATTTTGTGAGACCTTTTTGCACGATCTCTTTCATAAGCAGAAGCAACATTTTAATCGAGAAAGAAATAGATATCATTGGCCCCGGCATGTTCAGAGGATCCGTGAAGATTTCACTACCAGTGGGTTCAATGCTGGTTCTTAAAGGAGATGGATTAGACATTGTCAAACACTGCATTCCAAAGGTACAACACCATAGGGTGTTTATAACTTTCCAAAGAATGGATGACAGCAAAATGCCATATGGATTCCAGTTAAATCCAGAGTTGGAGGAGCCACTACCTTATAAGCTATGAGAGGGTTGCACCTCTAAGCACATGTAAAGAGAACTCTTATCTTGGAGCATGTTTTAGTAGATCAGCTCGATCAGGAACTCACCTCACCAGAGATGGGCACTCACGAGGCACCCTTTTGTGCTGCGTTTTGACATAGCAGATATGATGATATATGTACCAGATATGCTCAGCTTGTGATATGTACCCAACATGAAAAATTTTCAAATGTACTTTGATGCGTTCAACATATTATACCTTTTGAGGCTTTGGCATGTACTCAATCTGTAACACCTGTTGAAGCAGATTAATGAAATCTCTTTCAGAGTTTTTTTATCTGTTTGTTCAATTGCCCTTCTGTGCGATGGATAAAAGCCACAGAACCGTACGTTGGTTCCAAACTATATTGATCGAAGAGCAAAACATTAAAAACTTCATAATAATAAAATTCAAAAGAAATACTTTTTTTTGAAAAATCAACCAAAAAATAATTAAATTTTAAAAATATATTATGATAATTAAATATGATAAAAACAATAAGAAAATAAATAAATCTGTTGATTTGATTCTCTCAATTTTGAGGTCTATTACTCTGTGCTTGTGCAACAAGACTATCCTTGCTGCCCTAATTCTCTTCATAATCCCCGCAAAATTTCATATTCTGCACAAAACCTTACAAAATTTGACATATCTTCCTCACCAATGTTAACCTTTTCACATGACACGTTTATGAGTTCAACACCACAAACTTTCTACATTATATTTGTGTCGTTCTCATAGCTAGTTCCGAGATGAAAAATCTTTTCCCACTACCCCTTTGGGTTGTATATGAGTCCCAGTGCTTTCCTTCCCAACGTAGCAGATATTTCCCTTCTCACCATTAGGTTGGATATGAGTCCAAGTTCTTTCCTCCCTAATGTGACACACACATCTTCAAGATTGGTGTAATACTCCCTTGAATGGAACATAACATCCTCTTCTCAACCCTTTCGAGATTAGTATAAGACCCTTTTTGAATGGGACCACAAATTCCAATTCTCTACACACATCTTCGACATAGGTGTAAGACTCCCTTAAATGGAACACAACATCTAATTCTCAACCCTTTTGAGATTGGTATAAGACCCCCTTGAATGGGACCACAACATCCAATTCTCTACACATCTTCGAGATAGGTATAAGACTCCATTGAATGGAGCACATCATCTTATTCTCAACCTTTCGAGATTGTTATAAGACCCCGTTTCAATGGGACCATGACATCCAACTCTATACACACACTTCGAGATAGGTGTTAGACTCCCTTTAATCGAGCACAACATCCAATTCTCAAACTTTTGAGATTAGTATAAGACCCCCTTTGAATGGGACCACGACATCTAATTCTCTGCACACATCTTTGAGATAGGTGTAAGACTCCCTTGAATTGAACACAACATCCTATTCTCAACCCTTTTGAGATTAGTATAAGACCCCCTTGGATGCGAATAGGACATCCAATTCTCTACACACATGTTTGAGATAGGTGTAAGACTCTCTTGAATAGAACACAACACCCTATTCACAACCCTTTTGAGATTGGTATAAGACCCCCTTGGATGGGACACGATATCCAATTCTCTACACACATCTTTGAGATTGGTATAAGACCCCCTTGGATGGGACACAACATCCAATTCTCTACACACATCTTTGAGATTGGTACAAGACCCCATTCAATGGGACATATCATCCAATTCTCTGCATATATCTTTGAGAATGGTATAAGACCCCCTTGAATGGGACACGACATCCAATTCTCTACACATCTTCGAGATTGGTGTAAGACCCCCTTGAATGGAACACGACATCCTACTCTCAATCTTCAAGGTTGGTACCTAAATTTTGACACTCTTTTCAGCATTGATATCTAAATTTTAATTCCCATCTCGGGGTTAGCACCTAAATACTGATTTCCATCCTTAATAGGCATTTGAAACTTGATAACTTTAAGCCCACTCTCCAATCCCTGGCGAGAGTTCTCACTCCTTAATTTCAATCGAAGGTGCACTTGTTGATTCCTTAGCGGGAACAACTAGTGCAATCATTTTACACTTCTATGTCGGTTGACTTGGGAGTATACATTAGTTTTGTTGATCTCATGGGTCAGCGCCAATAAGCGCATTGTTCTTGCCCAGCACACCACACCTAGTGGGGGTCCATTTATTGACCTAACTTTTGGTTGAGGTTTAGTTTTTCCTCTTCATTAGCCTAGAGTCTAGCCATATGACTTTCTTGTTGACTATTCCTAGAAAACTAGAAAGAAACCCTCACAATTAGAAATTCTAAACTCCTCTTTGCTCAAATTGAAGCTCTATATATTGATCCTAACCTCTAGCACTTAGTAGGTGGGGTCACTATGTGGGAGCTCAAGGAGAGTCTCCAAAAGACTGTTTGAATTTAGGGTTGACCCTGGGTGTTGTTCTAGAGTTAGTTCACTCACTTGCACTCACTATCACCTATATCCACTCACAACCCTAAACCTAAAATTGTTGACTTTGATCCCTTGATCATTTGAGAGACTCATGTAGATGGTGCCCTAGACTCACTAGCTCAATGCTAGGGTTTAGCTAAGACCAACACATAGAGGACCCAAATGGGGATTTCATTGGTTCANCTATCCAAGGGAAAATGGCTTAGCTGAGCCTTCAACAAGATACTATTACAAATTTTGAAGAAGACACTGGATGAAAAAAAAAGATTGGCATAAAAGATTGCTAGAAGCTTTGTGGGCATACCAGACAACTTTAAGGACTCCCACTCAGTGTACACCCTACATGCTTGTGTGTGAGTCCGAGGTCATACTACCGTTAGAAGTCCATACACCTTCTCTTAGAGTTGTTGTCACCAATCAGCTTACAACAAAAGAAAGTGCAAAACTCAGACTTAAAGAAATGAAAAGTCTCTAAATAAAATGATTAGAAGCACAATGCAATTTAGAACTTTACCAAGCAAAAATGATACAAGCTCATGAAAAATTGGTCCGTCCAAGGACATTCAAAATTAGTGATCTCATACTTGTGCTCAAAAGGCCTATTCTTGCACGCCTCAAGATAGGTCAAAATTTTGAGCAAACTTAGGAAAGACCATTTATCAGAGAAAAGGTTTGCACGAGAGGACCTACCAACTAGTGGATTTTTGGGGTGAAAGACCCATGTTGCCAATCAACGGACGATACGTGAAAGATATACTATGTAACTTCACATTCCTTGAATTGAAATTTTGAAATTTTGATTGTTCTGGGGTTATTTGTTTGGCCAAACGTCTGTGACCGGATCCAAGAAATTTTTGTAATAAAAGAAACCTTGATAAAATGAAAACTTTTGAATTTACATACTTCAGTTTTCTCTTCTCTGCCTTTAGAAGTTTGATATTTTACTAAATTAAACAAAATATATATACATAAATAAATGATTTTTTAACCAACATAAACTAAAATTTGCCCTAATAAACACTTTATTATGTTCTTCTTTCTACTAAATTTCAGCACACTGATGTTTTTTCTATTGTCTGTAGGGAGAATGTCAGGACAGAGGCTGATTTTTGCTTTTAAAGATGGTTGGAACTTTGCACTTAACAAAGAAAGGGCACCGCAGGGTAGGACCATAGACTTCAACATGGACTTCAGTCAAGTAGATATGGACTATGAGGGTCTCCTGATGAACGTGGTTAGTCGTCGATAAAAAGAAGGGCTACCATCGCTACTAAAGATCAGCACCAAAGATAATTCCTCACTAAAGGGGAAGAATATAATAATACAGCAAGATTCAATGGAGGGATCTAGTCGTCTGCCATCTATGATAATTGCACCAACCAGAGGCCTAGTCATTGTTAATGATGAAAGACCGCCATATGCACCACTGCGAAGATCTCAACGCAGAAATGACAATCAGTGAAAGCATAGGGGTTTCCTACGCGACAAAAGAAGACGCCAAAAGGAGGCAGAAAATTTGCATACCCCTATTCCTTAAGGGAAATCTATGATCCAGGCATGAGAGAGACCTCTTCTAGCTTGCCTACCACAGAGGATGAGTCTGAGTTCGCTACAAAGCCGGAGATAACATGAATTTCAGATGATCTTTGTACGGGTTGCCCAACATGCAAAGCCAAAATTCCTACACTAACAATAGCTACAAAGGCATTTGTGGAATGCCCAGATTGCAATGTCCTCCACCTACAGCGCTACTGTACTTTGAAAGAGTACATGTCTATCGATGATCAATTTCAGATCACCAATCACTTAATGGAGGAATCATATATTCTACTGGAGACAGAGACAACACCAACTTGGATTCCTGCTAATGTTAAAGTGAGAGATCATCCTTGACAGCCGCCAATCATTTGAATTCTATGAAAAAATTAAGGGAAGCTTCATTAATATACTAGAAGGCTTGGAGTTATACACTAGGGTCTTCTCTGAAAGAAATGAAATGAGTATTTTTAACTGCTTTTTTAACATAAGAGACTGTGGTCGAGCAGGCCTTTTGATGGAAAGAACCTTTTCTGAGCCACGGAAATGGATGTGTGGAAAGGGTAGGATCACCATACAATGTGGCTACTGTTACAACTTCGTTAAGGACAGACAAGGAAATCCTCTGAGAATTTTGAGACACAATGAGGTGGACTCGTTACCTCCCATGATAAAATGGATGATCAAGAGAATGGTCTGATGGAGCATACTTCAACTGACTGTATTCCCAATAGTTGTATCATCAATATATATGATGAAGGCGACTGCATTCTCCCACATATAGACCATCATGATTTTGTGAGACCTTTTTGTACGGTCTCTTTCATAAGAAGAAGCAACATTTTAATCGAGAAAAAAATAGATATCATTAGCCCCGACATGTTCAAAGGATCCGTGGAGATTCCACTACCAGTGGGTTCAATGCTGGTTCTTAAAGGAGATGGATTAGACATTGTCAAACGCTGCATTCCAGAGGTACAACACCATAGGGTGTCTGTAACTTTCCAAAGAATGGATGACAGCAAAATGCCATATGGATTCCAGTTGGATCCAGAGTTGGAGGAGCCACTACCTTATAAGCTACGAGAGGGTTGCACCTCTAAGCACATGTAAAGGGAACACTTATCTTGGAACATGGTTTGGTAGATCAGCTCGATCAGGAACTCACCCCACCAGAGATGGGTGCTCATGAGGCAGCCTTTTGTACTGCGTTTTAACATAGCAGATATGATGACATATGTACCAGATATGCTCAGCTTGTGATATGTACCCAACATGAAAAAATTTCAAATGTACATTGATGCGTTCAACATATTATACCTTTTGAGGCTTTGGCATGTACTCAATCTGTAACACCTGTTGAAGCAAATTAATGAAATCTCTTTCAGAGTTTCTTTGTTTGTTTGTTCAATTGCCCTTCTGTGCGATGGATAAAAGCCACAGAACCATACGTTGGTTCCAAACTACATTGATCGAAGAGCAAAACATTAAAAACTTGATAATATAAAACTAAAAAAAAATACTTTTTTTGAAAAATCAAACAAAAAATAATTAAATTTTAAAAATATATTCTGATAATTAAATATGATAAAAATAATAAGAAAATAAATAAATCTGTTGATTTAATTCTCTCAATTTCGAGGTCTATTACTCTGTGCTTGTGCAACAAGACTATCCTTGCTGCCCTAATTCTCTTCACAATCCCCGCAAAATTTCATATTCTACACAAAACCTTACAAAATTTGACATATCTTCCTCACCAATGTTAACCTTTTCACATGACACGTTCATGAGTTCAACACTACAAACTTTCTACACTATATTTTTATCATTCTCATAGCTAGTTCCGAGATGACAACTCTTTTCCCACTACCCCTTTGGGTTGTATATGAGTCCCAGTGCTTTCCTTCCCAACGTAGCAGATATTTCCCTTCGCACCATTGGGTTGGATATGAGTCCCAGTTCTTTCCTCCCTAATGTGACACACACATCTTCAATATTGGTGTAATACTCCATTGAATGGAACATAACATCCTCTTCTCAACCCTTTCGAGATTAGTATAAGACCCTTTTGAATGGGACCATAGATTCCAATTCTCTACACACATCTTCGACATAGGTGTAAGACACCCTTAAATGGAACACAACATCTAATTCTCAACCCTTTTGAGATTGGTATAAGACCCCCTTGAATGGGACCACAACATATAATTCTCTACACATCTTCGAGATAGGTATAAGACTCCATTGAATGGAGGACATCATCTTATTCTCAACTTTTAGAGATTGGTATAAGACCCCATTTGAATGGGACCATGACATCAAACTCTATACACATGCTTCGAGATAGGTGTTAGACTCCCTTTAATCGAGCACAACATCCTATTCTCAAACTTTCGAGATTGGTATAAGACCCTCTTTGAATGGGACCACGACATCTAATTCTCTGCACACATCTTTGAGATAGGTGCAAGACTCCCTTTAATTGAACACAACATCCTATTCTCAACCCTTTTGAGATTAGTATAAGACCCCCTTGAATGGGACCACGACATCCAATTCTCTACACAAATGTTTGAGATAGGTGTAAGACTCTCTTGAATAGAACACAACACCCTATTCTCAACCCTTTCGAGATTGGTATAAGACCCCCTTAGATGGGACACGACATCCATTTCTCTACACACATCTTTGAGATTGTTATAAGACCCCCTTGGATGGGACACAACATCCATTTCTCTGCACACATGTTTGAGATTGACATAAGACCCCCTTGAATGGGACATATCATCCAATTCTCTGCATATATCTTCGAGATTGGTGTAAGACCCCTTGAATGGAACATGATATCCTACTCTCAATCTTCAAGGTCGGTACCAAAATTTTGACACTATTTTCAGCATTGATACCTAAATTTTAAGTCTCATCTCGGGGTTAGCACCTTCGAATGCGACCATGACATCCAATTCTCTGCACACATCTTCGAGATAGGTGTAAGACTCCCTTGAATTGAACACAACATCTTATTCTCAACCGTTTTGAGATTGGTGTAAGACCCCCTTGAAAGGGACCACGACATCCAATTCTCTACACACATGTTTGAGATAGGTGTAAGACTCTCTTGAATAGAACACAACACCTTATTCTCAACCCTTTCGAGATTGGTATAAGACCCCCTTGGATGGGACACGACATCCAACTCTCTACACACATCTTTGAGATTGGTATAAGACCCCCTTGGATGGGACACAACATCCAATTCTCTACACACATCTTTGAGATTGGTACAAGACCCCCTTGAATGGGACATATCATCCAATGCTCTGCATATATCTTTGAGATTGGTATAAGACCCCCTTGAATGGGACACGACATCCAATTCTCTACACATCTTTGAGATTGGTGTAAGACCCCCTTGAATGGAACACGACATCCTACTCTCAATCTTCAAGGTTGGTACCTAAATTTTGACACTCTTTTCAACATTGATATCTAAATTTTAATTCCCATTTCGGGGTTAGCACCTAAATACTGATTTCCATCCTTAATAGGCATTTTAAACTTGATAACTTTAAGCCCACTCTCTAATCCCCGACGAGAGTTCTCACTCCTTAATTTCAATCGAAGGTGCACTTGTTGATTCCATAGCGAGAACAACTAGCGCAATCATTTTACACTCCTATGTCTGTTGACTTGGGAGTCTACATTGGTTTTGTTGATCTCATGGGTCAGCGCCAATAAGCGAGTTGTTCTTGCCCAACACACCATACCTATTAGAGGTCCATTTGTTGACCTAACTTTTGGTTGAGGTTTAGTTTTTACTCTTCATTAGCCTAGAGTCTAGATATATGACTTTCTTGTTGACTATTCCTCGAAAACTAGAAAGAAACCCTCACAATTAGAAATTCAAAACTCCTCTTTGCTCAACTTGAAGCTCTATATATTGATCCTAACCTCTAGCACTTAGTAGGTGGGGTCACTATGTGGGAGCTCAAGGAGAGTCTCCAAAAGATTGTTTGAATTTAGGGTTGACCCTGGGTGTTGTTCTAGAGTTAGTTCACTTACTTGCACTTACTATCACCTATATCCACTCACAACCCTAAACCTAAAATTGTTGACTTTAATCCCTTGATCATTTGAGAGACTCATGTAGATGGTGCCCTAGACTCACTAGCTCTATGCTAGGGTTTAGCTAAGACCAGTACATAGAGGACCCAAATGGGGATTTCATTGGTTTGTAGCTCATATAGGGTGGCCGGTACCCCAATTCTATCAAAATGTCCATTTGGCTTTTTGCACCTAAATCCACCCAAATTACCTAAATTCCCTTGAAACCCTAAATTTTGCCAAAATCCTCAAATTCACCCAAAATACCCAAATTTCTACCAAAATCATTCCAAACCATTTCAAAATACCCAAATTACCCAAATCCACCAAAAATTTCCAAGTTTACCAAAACACCCCAATAATTGCCAAAATTACAAAAATACCCTTGGCACCCCAAACTTTCCAAAAACCTCAAATATCACCCCAAATGTTTCCAAAACCAATTTGGGCCCTTTAATTGAACCCAATTTGACCAATTTGACCATTTTGACCAAAACCCCCAAATGGCCTATAATGGCCCAATTTCTGCAAATTCACCACAAATGTCCATCAATTTGAGCCCAATTCCATTCAATTTCAATTCTAAACTGAAATTAATCTTTCATTTGAGCAAATCCAAACCAAATCTAGGCCTAATTGGTGCATGCTTTGAGCTCAATTTTGTTCTAAGTCAAGCCCCAAATTTTGGCCTTAAGACCTAATCTCACTTAATTGAACACCATAACCTACTTAATTTTCCCCAATTTGAATTCAAAACTCTTCATAACACTCCTACACACCAAATTGAACTTTAAATTTGCTTTTTTGAAGCCTCAATTTCACTTAATTTTAACCCAAGTTAAAAATCCCCAAATTTTGCCCCAAATTGGCTANATTTGACCATTTTGACCAAAACCCCCAAATGGCCTATAATGGCCCAATTTCTGCAAATTCACCACAAATGTCAATCAATTTGAGCCCAATTTCATTCAATTTCATTCAATTTCAATTCTAAACTCAAATTAATCTTTCATTTGACCAAATCCAAACCAAATCTAGGCCTAATTGGTGCATGCTTTGAGCTCAATTTTGTTCTAAGTCAAACACCAAATTTTGGCCTTAAGACCAAATCTCACTTAATTGAACCCCATAACCTACTTAATTTTCCCCAATTTGAATCCTAAAATCTTCATAACACTCCTACACACCAAATTGAACTTTAAATTTGCTTTATTGAAGCCTTAATTTCACTTAATTTTAACCCAAGTTCAAAATCCCCAAATTTGCCCCAAATTGGTTGTCTCCAAATTCCACCAAATTAAATGCTTTGACCCAAAAATTGACACCCAATTTATGTTGAAAACTCTTTATGATAGCCATATAGACCATTTTCAACAATCATATTGGACTCAGCCCAACCTTATCCCAACCTAGACCCAAGTCTAATCCAACATACCCAAATTGACCAAAATCCCAAAATCCTTCAAATTAAGCTTCCAATTGAACTCAAAATCATTTCAATCCTTCACCAAAAATCTTCATGACAATAATTTACACAACTTTTATCAATAAATTGACCTCAAAGTCATGGCTAGCCTAACCCAAACCCAAATTTTAGCCATTTGGATCCAAATTGGACCCATGCACACAAATTCACCTAGTCTTGCTTAAGCCACCAAATTGATGACACCACAGCCACCAAGTGCACCCTATGGACTAGTATAGACCCACTTAAACTAGCAAAAATGATATATGGATCAATGGTCCCTTGATTTAAGGGATTTCACCTCATATTTGGCCTAAACTTGAAATATCTCCTTCATCATTGCTTACCCTTGGGGGTTAACCATCATTAAGCACCTGACCTCGCTGAGCCAAGAAGTAACTGAACCCTTGCCAGCCACCTCCGCAATCACTAGAAATAGCCAGCTTAAGGAAGTCCCAAGTGGCTAAAACCCAAAATTGAACCTCCCTGACTTGGCTCACTCCCATTGGCCATTAGACCTTTTTTTTTCTCTGCCTCAGCAAGCTTTAGCACCCAACTCCAAGCCCCGAGCTCCACTAGACAACCATGTCTTTAGATGGAGCTCTCCACGACCAAAGAGAAGTGATCTTGGAACCTTAAGGAAACTGTGCCAAAATCTAAATAGAGCTTCTCCAAACCATCCCAAGTGCAATCCCCTTGCTCTCAGCCATTAATAGCCACCCCACAGAGCCAATTTCTTCACTAAGATTTGCCCTAAAACCAGAGCAAAACTGTCTACAGCCCCATAGTGCACAAAACTTCAACTAATTATACACACACCATCCCCACAGTGATAGAATTTGATTCCCCACAAAAGCCCTCTCTGAAATAGCCTCTAAAATAGCTCTATACCAACACCTGAAATCGGGCTTGATCGAATTCATACCTAAATAATTCATCAAGGCTTGGAACTTCATCTTGAGTTTCATTGGACCCAATAAAAGCTACCACAACTATCTGATTGAGGTCTCCCCTCTCAGACAAAGGTATTGAGCTCCAACCCTAAATCAGGCTTGTTTCAACTCTCCATACGTATTTATTATATTTGATACCGTATAAATTGTATAGATGTACTTGTATTGAGTAGATGAAGGTTTAGGAATAAACCCCATGTAATTTGGTTGAGTGTAGGTAGAGATCTTAAGGTTTTAGTGTGAACGACTCACGGGTTAGGTCACTTCGAGACAATAACGGAGAACCGTCCGATCGCGCGTGTATCCAATGGATGAAAGAGATGAAGCCAGATAGAATCTCGGTGCATAAATCGCGGTCTGTGTTGAGGCTATGTGCCTAACGGTGTCAAATAGCAGAGCGACTCGTGGAGTCTTCGAAGCGGATAAGGTTGAGGTAGCGTCGCGTTGGGTAAATATAGAAATAGGGATTTTTGAATTATTTTAAATGCCTAAACTTCAAAAATTCATATCTTTCCCTAAAAAAATCATAAAGATTAAAAAAAAACTCACTTTCCCAGTTAACGTAAGAGAATAATGTGGATTAAAAATAAAAATTATTTGACAAACATATGATTTTTAATGAATTAAATACCCTCTATGCTATTTTAATTCTCCATGATTAAATATTCCTCTCCATGGCTTGAAATTTTGAGGGTTCATTCCTCATGATAAAGGCCATGTCTTCTGATTTTTTCAAGTTCAGAGGGCATCTCTATGCTCCTAGCCCTAATTTTCAAGCTAGAGTGTCCATTTAGGCTTATTTTAATTATATGAAACAAAATATAACATGGAAAATTATGGGAATAATTTTGGTAAGTTTCATGTGGTCAGAGAAGTCTAGGAAAAATATCATTATGCTTTAGATTGCCTTATGAAGTTTTATATTTAATTAAATGCAAATATCTTGTATTAATTTATGTAAATTAAGTACTTATCAAAAATTAACAAAATCAATCTTATATTATTCACAGAAAAATCAAGTTTATTCAATGTAAAAACTTGAAAATTACCTGACTAAGTACTTTAACTCTTGCACGGATTAATGAATTATATATGATAGAGAATGTTCCTGTCTACCACTATTCCAATTTTGTCCCAACAAGAAACCAGATGAATGAGATTTACCAATATTTAACAGACGAAACTGATGATTGGGAAACAAGAGAAAACGGGTATATTAGTTTTTCTGCAACACTCCTGAATCCCATTTCAAAGCATTGGCACTTTTTCATTTCTACAAAACTGTTACCGACAATAAAGACCGGTAAAGTTTCTAAAGAAAGTGTCATTTTGAATTACTGCATCCAAAGAGGGCTGCCGATCGGTATTGAGTCTAAAATTGTGAAGTCGGTTTTGGGCCTGATCGTTCATGGATCAACTTATGGGCTTGGACACCCCTGCATAATTTTCTCACTTTGCAGTCAGCTCCAGGTGTCCTATGAAAATTGAGAAAAGGTACTGCTACCTTGGAAGCCTTTGGATCTAACTGAGAGATTCCCAATTTTTTAAGATGAAAATGACATGGCATTTATAGTAGATCAAGCATCTCTGAATTCACTGCCAGTTCAGCCCTTAGTCCTTGATAAGTCTCTAGTGATCCTACATCAAATCAAGAAATTGGAAAAAGAGGTACAAAATGTCATGAATGTGATTAATAATATCTCTAATTTCTTTGATCATCTAGACTCGAGGATGAAGGAACATTTCGAACACTCTGGACACTTAGAAGATAGCTTGATATGACTGATGAGGAGGATGAAGTTAATAGAAGAGGATTCCACCTACAACCTCTTCGTTCATGTGTAATCAATGGGTGATCTCAAAGGAGAATCGAGTACCGAGTCTCAGGATTAGTAGATTTATATTTGCTACCTATATGTATATCTATATATTTTGATTTGAACTTTATATTTGCTTTACTTTAGAATTATGCTTTTAGATCACTGTATAGTTGAGACTAAGCATAGGATGTTTTGTTTTCAGCATTTTGAGTGTTGTGGCTTGGATTGCATCACTGAATTAATGTATTGAGGTTGAGAAAATACCAAACTTAGGTGTGTTATGTAACGTAAATTGTACCCCTTGGATTTTATATATAAATGTGATGTTTTGTGTTGTGAAAGTTTATATGTGCTAAGTACATCATTTAGTTACTTAAAATTATTTCTATAATGATTAAAAAGATGTCGTTAAAGCTTGGAATTGATCTAAATCGCAAAAATCCAGAATTTGGACAAAATCAATAGAGCCCGCTGATGGCGCCCTCGACGTCATCGTCGACAGATTTTTCTCGTGACTAAAGTTCAAAATTCTAATAGAGCGCGCCGATGACGCCATCGACCCCGCCAATGGAGATATCATGAAAAACATCTTTAACCACAATTTTGACCAGTCAACTGCTACTATTCATCATCCCCTTCATCCTAAAAATGTCATTTTCGACCTAGGGCTTGAGAGAGCTTAGATTGGGAGGCGATTTCAAAGCTTTTTGACACCAGATTTGATCATCTCTAGGTAAGAGCTTCACTCCAAACTAAAAATATTTGATTTTCACCATCAATTTCTTCCACATTCAAGAGATCCAAAAAATTTGAGAATGTGAAAAAATTTGGGAAGAAATTCATGGATCTTAATGTTGAACCCATAGAATTACTATTGGAAGCCATGATTTGCATATTTCAAGTAATTTTTGGAATTTTTCTATAATTTGATTAGATTTAAATGGCTCCATGTCAAAAGAGAAGAATTGAGTTTGACGAGTCTCGCTTCGTCAATGCGATGGCTCAAACAAAATTAACTTCCATATTTAAAGGAAAGAAGTGCATACAAGATCGAGTTTTTGAAAGTCCGGGAAGAGAAATCAAACGAGTTATTGCGGAGCGGAGGTGAGAAAACTTTTGTTACACCACCAATAAAGCTGATGCAAATGTTGTGAAGGAGTTCTACGCCAATGTGATTTATTCTAATGACATAACTGTTCAAGTGCGGGGATTCCCTATTGAGTTTACTGCCGCCCGCATCAACACTTTTTGTGAGATCCCAGACTCTTATAGCTGCCAATATGAATCCTTTAATTCCATGGAAGGCCCCCTCAATGATGTGATCAACTTTGTCACTGATGGGAAAGGAAAATGGAAGATAAAGCAGCAAGAACGGGTAAATTTTTCTGTTTCCATGCTGAATGCCACCTCTAAGGCGTGGCACAATTTCATTTCCTCTACTCTGTTACTGTCCTATCATCATAGTGAGGTAACTAGAGATAGAGCTATTCTGAATTTCTGTATTTAGAATAGTAGAACTATAAATGTGGGGAGAGTAATTCTTAAGAATATATTGATTACGGAGAGGAGGGAAACAAGTGGAGGTCTAGGACATCCTAGACTTATTTATACAATTTGCAAACTTTCTGGAGTGGAAAGTTGAGATGAAGATTGGGTTTACCCTATGAAACCCATTAGTAAGGCTAATTTGAAGACTTATGAATCCCATGAGAAATGGAGAATTGGGAGTAGAAGTCAAGAACCTTCTACTAGTAGAGATGTCCCCTCTGATTCCACCTTCTAGTTCCCCTACCCTCTCTGATTTGATGAATGAGTTAACCTTGCAGCGGAAGAGCATAGACTTGATAAGTGAAAGGATTGGAGGTTTAGAACATCGACACGAATATGATAGTGAGTACCTTCAGAGGAATTCAATTTTTGAGGTAGCCTATTATGAAGCTCAGGCCCGACACTACAGAGGTGAGCCTGATGTTACGTTTACTGAATGCCCCGATATACTCAATATAGTGAGTACCTTCAGAGAAATTCAAATTTTGAGGTAGCCTATTATGAAGCTCATGCCCAACACTATNATTAACTATGAGAGTAAATGATCAAGAAGTAACTTTTAACATTGCAAAATATATGAAATACCCTGCTGTTGAAAGGGATAATGAGTGTATTCGCATGGAAATTATTGAACATCTATTGAACAAACATTTTAAAGAACATTTTTAAGATAAAAAGTATTTTAAAAAAGAAGAGCATTTTGAAGAACCAATTGAAGAGAATGATGAAATTATTCTGAATAAATTAGAAAATGAGGAATTAGATTATGTTCAGGAAAGATTTGAGATGTTGGATATTACAGAAAATGCTGATAAGAATCTGTTTCCATCAATTATAAAACCACCTGAACTTTAGTTGAAAACATTACCTAACCACTTGAAGTATGTGTTTTTGGGAGACTCATCTACATTACCTGTTATTATATCTTCAGAATTAAAAGAACTGCAAGACCAAATACTGTTAGACACATTAAAAAGATATAAGAAAGCTTTTGGTTAGACCTTAGCTGATATTAAGANGAAAATGAGCACCAACCTAGACCTTTAAGAGATTATGCAAATCCTACAGCAGATGAGATTCACTTATCTATCAAAACTCCTGATGTAGCTGCTAATTCATTTGAGCTTAAACCTACTATTATGCAAATAGTACAAAAGCAATTCGGAGGTACACCAAATGAAGATCCTAATTTACACCTCGCTAGTTTTTTAGAACTGTGGGACTGATGTTACTGCTAATTCATTTGAGCTTAAACCTGCTATTATCCAAATGGTACAAAATAATCAGGCTAATTCATTTGAGCTTAAACCTGCTATTATCCAAATGGTACAAAACAATCAATTTGGAGAACACCAAATGAAGATCCTAATTTACATCTCGCTAGTTTTTTAGAACTATGTGCTACTTTTAAGTATGATAGAGTCTCAAACGATGTTGTTACACTTAGACTTTTTCCTTTTTCACCGAGGGATAAGGCTAAGATGTGGTTAAATTCATTAGCACCTGAATCTATTAGAACTTGGGGAGAACTTTCACAGAAATTTCTATCCAAATATTTTCCTCCATCCAAAACTGCTAAACTAAGAAATGACATAACATCATTCTGTCAGATTGATGGAGAGTCAATATATGAAGCTTGAGAGAGATTTAAAGATCTTCTTAGGAAGTGTCCTCATCATTCGTTACCAGATTGGTTAATAATTCAAACTTTTTATAATGGATTAGTGGGATCTCTTAGATTGATTACAGATGATGCGTAGTTCTTTAATGGCAAAACCTTTTGATGAGACTTATTCATTAATAGAAGAGATGGCTACCAACAATTTTCAATGGCCCTCTAAGTGGGTAAATCCTAAAAGAGTAGCTAA
>JXCR01074294.1:68544-82005 GCA_002079205.1 Phalaenopsis hybrid cultivar | reverse complement strand
ATTGCAACAACAAAGAAAATTCATTCATGATGCGAAAGCATATTTTTGGGATGAGCCTTATTTATATAAACAATGTAAGGATCTTATTATGAGGAGATGTGTACCTTATGAAGAAACTGAGCTGATCATTCAGAAATGTCATGATTCTGAATTTGAAGGACATTTTGGGATTGATAAAACTGCTTATAAAATTTTACAAGCTGGATTTTATTGGCCTACCATATTTAGAGATGTTTATAGATATATAAAAGCTTGTGATTGATGTCAACGAGTAGGCAATATATCTAGAAGAAATGAAATACCTCTAAATTTCATATTGGAAGTTTAGATCTTTGACGTTTAGGGATTAGATTTTATGGGACCGTTTATTCATTCAATTGGGAACTTATATATATTAATTGCAGTGGACTACATTTCTATGTGGATTGAAGCACAAGCTTTACCTCTTTGTAATGCTAAAAGTGTTTCAAGATTTTTGATAAAAAACATTTTCACTAGATACGGAATGCCTACAATGATTATCACTGATGGAGGATCCCATTTTAGGAATAAATATATTCAGAGATTGATAGAAAAATTTAATATTATTCATAGAATCTCTCACTGACGGAGGATCCCATTTTAGGAATAAATATATTCAGAGATTGGCAGAAAAGTTTAATTTTATGTTTCAAGATTTTTAAGGAAAAATATTTTCAGTAGATACGGAATGCCTAGGATGATTATTAACAAGATTTTTAATAAAAAATATTTTCACTAGATACGGAATGCCTAGAATGATTATCACTGATGAGAGGATCCCATTTTAGGAATAAATATATTCAGAGATTGGTAGAAAAATTTAATATTATTCATAGAATTTCTACTAATTTTAGGAATAAATATATTCAGAGATTGGCAGAAAAATTTAATATTATTCACAGAATCTCTATAGCCTATCATCCTCAAACCAATAAGTTAGTTGAAGTTTCTAATAGAGAGATTACACAAATACTTGAAAAGACTGTAAACCCTAGTATNTAAGGACCTCTTACCTTGCTTCCCTGTGGGATCGATAAATGGGACTCCACTAGAGCCCTGCATTACTTGAGCCATACGTATACTTGCGTTTGAAATTGTGACTTTAAAAAAACATTATAAATATATAAATCTAGGTTCATGAATTCTTGTATATTAAAAGTTGCATCAAGTTTTTGACGCCGTTGTTGGGGATTTAAATCTTCTAGCAGCGGTATCAAATTCTTGTATTTTTAAGCATATATAAAGTCGCTGTCAAGTTTTTGGCGTTGTTGCCGGGGAATGCTTCGGTGAGAACTTTAGGAGAATTTTAGTTGAAGTAATTAGGCTTAAACTTGGAAATTGTAGTGTCGTAAAAACTATTTTGTGTGAAAAGTGTTTTTATATGAAAAAGTGTTGTGAAATAAAAATTATTTTTATGAAAAATAAGGTGTTCGTGAAAATGTTTTGTTGTGTTGAATATATTTTATCTGTTATTTGTTTAATTATTAATGTATTATTTGTTGTGTTGCGTATGCAAAATAAAGGATCTGCAGGACTTGTGCCTTGTGATCTCGAGTTTGAAAAAAAGAAAAAAATTAAAATACAAAGAGAACTCGAAAAACTAGAAATGGAAATGGAAAACTTTCAAAATAATAAATTGGAAAATCATCATACTTCATTGAGGGATTACGTAAATCCTACGACAGATGAAATTCACTCGAGTATACAAAACCCTATCGTAGAAGCTGACTCGTTTGAAATAAATCCTGAGATTATCCAACTAGTGCAGAACAATTAGTTTGGGGGAACTCCTTTGGAGGATCCCTATTTACACTTAACAATTTTTATAGAACTTTGTGCTATATTTTGTTATAATGGTGTGTCAGATGATGTTGTTAGATTAAGGCTTTTTCCTTTCTCACCAAGGGATAAGGCTAACATGTGGTTATACTCATTAGCACCTGGCTCTATTAAAAATTGGGAGGAGTTAACTTAGAAATTCCGAACTAAGTATTTTCCACCTTCAAGAACTAAAATTGAGAGGAGTTAACTCAGAAATTCCTAACTAAGTATTTTCCACCTTCAAGGACCACTTTAAACTTAGAAAAGATATTATCTCATTTTGTCAGTATGAAGGGGAATCAACATACGAAGCCTAAACTTAGAAAAGATATTATCTCATTTTGTCAGTATGAAGGGGAATCAATATACGAAGCCTCGAAAAGGATTTAGGAACTTCTAAGAAAGTGTCCACACCATGCTCTGCCTGATTGGTTAATCATTCAAACTTTTTATAATGGGTTAGTAGAATCCCTTAGGTTAATTGATGCTACCGCTGGTGGATCGTTAATGTCAAAACCATTTGATGAAGCATATGCTTTAATTGAAAATATGGTTGTAAACGAATTTCAATGGCCCTCTACAAGGGTAAATCCTAGAAAAGTAGCCAATGTTCATGATTCAGATGTGATTACAATTCCNTTATGGCATGATCGGAAGATTAACCAAAAGAACTTTGAACCAGGACAAGAAGTTTTGCTTTACAATACAAGGATGAAGTTTTTCCCTGGGAAATTGAAGTCTCGTTGGTTAGGGCCATTTTCTGTGACTCAAGTTTATACTTACAGAACTACTGAAATTGAAGATCAGAAAATGGGAAATAGATTTAAATTCAATGAACATCAATTAAAACCATATTATGAGGGTAAGAGACCAAATTTTAAAGAGGTTTTAATGATCAGTCAACTTGAATAACACCTGAACAGGTCGGGGCTGACGACGTTAAACCAAGCGCTTTATGGGAGGCAACCCATATTTATCTTTACTTTATTTGTAATTATAGTAGTTGTTATTTGAATTTATTGCTAGTTTATCGTAGTATTAAGCTCTACAACTCTTATTTACCCTTAAAACATCTTAAAATTGGATCC
This sequence comes from Phalaenopsis hybrid cultivar, assembly GCA_002079205.1. Classification (NCBI taxonomy): domain Eukaryota; kingdom Viridiplantae; phylum Streptophyta; class Magnoliopsida; order Asparagales; family Orchidaceae; genus Phalaenopsis; species Phalaenopsis hybrid cultivar. Next base: position 79,075 of record JXCR01074294.1, on the reverse strand, counting down.
ATAAAGAAAAATTGAAACGCATTCGGACCAGAGCAAAAATGCGAAAATTTTGCCTTGGGCACCGACGGCGCCGACGACAGGTTTTTCATGAGAGTCCAGACAAAGTTAATACAGAGGCACACCGACGGCACCCTCGAGGCTGCCGACGGCGAGACCGGTGATAGGCGATTTCTTATGTCCGATGAGCGGTTTTTGATGGTTTTTGGGTTGGAATAGTCTTTTTAAACTCAAAAATTTGAACTCTAGTTCATATTTTCTCCCCAAGAAAGAAGTAAAACTCTATCAATTTCATTCTTATGGCGTCCAATTCCCCTGATAATCCCAGAATGTGAGTTTTCAATCAGCGAAAGTTCATTAGTGCGGAAGCGCAGCGAATCTTCAACAAGTTGCTGATGAAGAAAAGATTAATCAAGGAACGAGGATTTGTGAATCGCGGATTGAATAATCCCACAACAGATATTGAAGAAATGATAGTGCGGCGTAGATGGAAAGTGTTGTGCTACACTACTACCGCCGTGGTAGTTCTGTGGTAAAAGAATTTTATGCAAATTTACATGAAATCAACCAAGGAGTTGTTTATGTGCGAGGGAGATGGATTATTTTCACTCCTGCATGGATCAATAAGTTATATATGATAGAGCATGTTCATGTCTGCCACTATTCCAATTTTGTCCCAACGAGTAACCAGATGAATGAAATTTACTAGTTTTTTACGGACGAAACTTGCGATTGGGAAATGCAAGAGAATGGGTATGTTAGTTTTTCTTCAACACTTTTGAATCTCGTCTCTAAACACTGGCACTTCTTCATTTCTGCAAAATTGTTACCGAAAAATGAAGGTTTGTAAAGTTTCTAAAGAAAGTGTCATTTTAAATTATTGCATCCAAAGGGGACTGCCGATCGATATTGGATCTATAATTGTGAAGTCAATCTTAGGCCCTGATCGTTCACGGATCAACTTATGGGCTTGGACACCCTTCCACAATTTTCTCACTTTGCAGTCAATCTCAAGTATCCTATGAAAACTGGGAAAAAGTATTGCTACCTTGGAAACCTTTGGACCCAACTGAAAGATTCTCACATTTGAAGATGAAAATGACATGGCTATGATAGTTGATCAATCTTCTCAGAATTCACTGCTAGTTCAACCCTTAGTTATGGATAAGTCTTTGGTGATCCTGCGTCGAATCAAGAAATTGGAAAAGGAGGTACAAAACATGATGAATGCAATTAATAATATCTCTGGTTTCTTTCATCATTTAGACTAGAGGATGAAAGAACATTTCGGTCACTCTGAACATTTAGAAGATAGCTTGATACGACTGATGAGGAGGATGAAATTAATTGAGGAGGATTCAACTGAATAATTTCCTTTCTGACTCTTCTACAACCTCTTCGTTCATGTGCAATCAATNAAGAAAATTTAGGAAGAAATTCATGGATCTTATTGTTGAACTCTTAGAATTACTATTGGAAGCCATGATTTACATATTTGAAGTAATTTTTGGAATTTTTTTATAATTTTATTAAATTAAAATGGCTCCACGACAAAAGAGAAGAGTTGAGTTCGACGAGTTTCGCTTTGTCAATGTGATGGCTCAAACAAAATTTACTTCCATATTTAAAGGAAAGAAGTGCGTACAAGATCGAGTTTTTGAAAGTCCGGGAGGAGAAATCGAACAAGTTATTGCCGAATAGAGGTGGGAAAACTTTTGTTACACCACCAATAAAGTTGATGCAAATGTTGTGAAGGAGTTCTACGCTAATGTGATTTATTCTGATAATAGAATCATTCAAGTGCGTGGATTCCCTGTTGAGTTTACTGCCGCCTGCATCAACACTTTTTATGAAGTCTCAGACTCTTATAGCTGCCACTACGAATCCTTTAGTACGATGGAAGACCCCCTCAATGATGTGATCAACTTTCTCACTGATAGGAAAGGAACATGGAAGATAAAACTGTGAAAACAGGTAAATTTTTCTGCTTCCATGTTGAATGTCACCTCTAAGGCGTGGCACTATTTCACNGTACGATGGAAGACCCCCTCAATGATGTGATCAACTTTCTCACTGATAGGAAAGGAACATGGAAGATAAAACAGTGAAAACGGGTATTTTGATTTCATTTCTTCTACTCTGTTACCGACCTATCACCATAGTGAGGTAATTAGAGATAGAGTGATTCTGAATTTCTGTATTTAGAATAGTAGAACTATAAATGTGGANACGTTTCCTAAGTGCCCCCGATATACTCAGTATCAACCCAATCCACCTACTGATCAAGGAGATGAAGATATATCTTGGAATTTTGATATAGAATGAAATTGTTGTACTTATGTTTATATTTTTATTTTATGTAATCTTTTTGTAATATAAATGGATGTTTATTTATTTGGACTTTCATTTTTATTTTGTGTACTTGGATGATTTTTAATTCTTGTTATAAAGTTAGTGTGGTAGTTAATTGTGCATGTATAGATGTTGAGTAGTATTGTGGATTGTAATGTAATGAGATTTTTATTTCACATTTTAGTTTCAATTGTTTAGTATTCTGGTTGTGTTAGGAAATGTTGTGTTTATTTAATGCTTCAGTTTTATACTTATTTCAAAATTTCATTACCCAAAAATTCCTCTAATGATTTGTATGTGTAGAAAGCTCCTAATATTACAGACCAAGTGAAGTAAAAATTTGAGAAGGCCTATAGAAATTTCAAAATGATAAAAATGCCTACAATACTAAGGTATGATTTATATTTATAATTTTTCTTTCCACCTGTATTNAAGAAAGAAAAATTATGGAAGTGAGGAGAAGCTTGAGGATATGCCTAATCAAAAATTGGCTTCACTGGACCTACCTAAAGGGAAATCTTAAATACATTCCTGAACTTATATTTATGGAATTAGATCTTTTACTAGTAGAGTTCTCATAAAGTTTCTATCTCTTGAATATTCTAAGTGACTTAATATTGCAGCAGATAGTCATTCTTGAAATAAATAGAAGACTAGAACTCTTAAACTTGATGAGTAGATAATCTTGTGGNCTTAAGATATCTTTGCCAAATCCAAGCACATTTGCATTAAATTGTTGTGATGGATTCCTCTGGGCTCCCTAAACTCCTAGCCACCTCCCCTTGGCCAGCCGGCCAGCCTAGTGGCCGGAAAAGCCCAAAACCGAGTGCCACCCCCATGGCACCTCACCGAAATCAAACCTAGAGGTCAGCTCATCCAAATCAAACTATGGAGCTCCTCTGCCTTCCACCTAAGCACCACAATGCATCCAAAATTATGCATTGAGAGCCACCCCATGGCCATTTTTATGAAACCTCACCTCCTACGGCCATGAAGGGTGTGCTANATAAGAGAATAAGATTATAGTTAACTATTTAAAGTAAAGGAAACTATATTTTAAAGTTTTAAGAATCTGGAAATTCATTTGAAAAGAAAAGATTAGGACTCAATGGTGTAAAATTATGAAATATTTATAAGTTAAAGGAATGCTTTGAGTTTCAAATTTAGGAAAAGAAAAGTGAAGCTCAAAATCATTAAAGGCTATTAAAATATAGTAATCTTCACTTGAAAAAGGAAAAAAGAAAGGATTGAAAACAATCCCTGAAAAGAAAAGAAAAATATATAGGATTGAAAGCAATCCAAATGAAAAAGAGAAAAGAAAGAAAAAATTATGGAAGTGAGGAGAAGCTTGAGGATATGCCTAATAAAAAATTGGTTTCACTGGACCTACTTAAAGGAAAAACTTAAATACATTCCTGTTGACCTCATTTTTGGTTGAGGTTTAGTTTTTCCTCTTTAGTAGCCTAGGGCCTAGCCATAGGACTTTTCCTGTTGACTATTCCTAGAAAACTAGACTTCGAACCCTCACCATTAGAAATTCCAAACTCTTCTCTACTCAACTTGAAGTTCCACATATTGGTTCAACCCTCACCATTAGAAATTCTACCCTCTTCTTTACTCAACTTGGAGTTCCACATATTGTTCTCAACCTCTAAATACCTCACCATTAGAAATTCTACCCTCTTCTTTACTCAACTTGGAGTTCCACATATTGCTCTCAATCTCAGGGTTCTAGCCATAGGACTTTTCTTGTTGACTATTCCTAGAAAACTAGACATGAAACCCTCATTTAGAAATTCTACCCTCTTCTTTACTCAACTTGGAGTTCCACATATTGCTCTCAACCTCTAAGTACTTAGGAGGTGGGGTCACTGTGGGGGAAACTCAGGATGAGTCACCCTTAGGATTGCTGGACGTTAGGGTTAACCCTGGGTGTTGGTCTGGAGCTAAGGCACTCACTACACTCATCTACACTCACAATCAATCGCAACCCTGAACTCAAATTTCTAGCCTAGATCCCTTGATCTTTTGGGATACTCATGTAGATGGTCCCCTAAACCTACTAGCCCTAAGGTTATGGTTTAGCTAAGACCACTATGTAGAGGACCCAAAATGGGGTTTCCTTTGGTCCATGGCTTATTGGTGATGATTGGTACCTCAACTCTACCAAAATACCCATCTTGGCCTTTTACCCCTAAAACACCCCCTAATTACCAAAATACCCCTCTTGGGCTCAAAATCCCAATAAATCCCAAATATTTCCAATTTCATTTCTCTCAACTACCACATAATCCAATTTGGCCAACTTGACCATCTTTAACCAAAATCCCCAAATTGCCCTTTAAAGACCCAAATTTCCCCAAATCCAACTCAAATGTCCATAAATTTGATCTCAATTGACCCCAATTCTAATCATAAACTCAAATTCACTATTGATATGACCAAACTAAACCAAATTCAAGCTCAATTGGTCCATGATTTGAACCCTATTCTGATTTGGGTCAAAACCCTAATTTTGACCATATGACTTAATCTCACCAAATTAAACCCATAACCTAGTCAATTGGCCTCAATTAATGTTGAAAAATCTTCATAAAATTCCTATACATCAAAAACAACCATCAATTGGCCTTGGTGAAGTCTCAAATCCATTTGATTTTTTGCTTAAATCCAAAATTCTCATATTTAGCCCCAAATTGGCTAAGTCCCCCAAATTTCACCCAATTGATTGCCTTAACCCCCAAATCGGCATCCAATTCATGTTCAAAACTCTTCATGAGGTTTTTATTAACCATTCTTGATTTCCTTAACCCCCAAATTGGCATCCAATTCATGTTGAAAACTCTTCATGAGGTCCCTATTGACCATTAAAAAGTCCCTAAATTTCACCCAATTGATTGCCTTAACCTACAAATTGGCATCCAATTCATGTTGAAAACTCTTCATGAGGTCCCTATTGACAATTTACAACAATAATTTTGGACTTAGCCCAAGGCTAACCCAAGCTAGACCCAAGCCTAGCCCACATAACCAAATTGATTAAGGTTCCAATTCAAGTTCAAAACTCTTCATGAGGTCCCTATTGACCATTTAAAATAATCAATTTGGACCTAGCCCAAGGCTAACCCAAGCTAGACCCAAGCCTAGCCCAACATGACCAAATTGATTAAAGTACTAACCCAAGCTAGACCCAAGCCTAGCCCAACATGACCAAATTAATTAAAGTTCAAAATTCCTTCATGTTCAAAAATCTTCATGATGTCCCTATTGACCATTTACAATAATCAATTTGGACTTAGAATTCATGTTGAAAACTCTTCATGAGGTCACATGTTCAAAACTCTTCATGAGGTCCCTATTGACCATTTACAATAATCAATTTGGACTTAGCCCATGGCTAACCCAAGCTAGACCCAAGCCTAGCCCAACATGACCAAATTGACTAAAATTCAAAATTTCCTCAAATTGACCCTTCTAACCCAAGCTAGACCCAAGCCTAGCCCAACATGACCAAATTGATTAAAGTTCAAAATCCCCTCAAATTGACCTTTCAATTGAACTCAAAACCACTTCCATCCTTCACAAAAATTATTCCTTATGATCATCTACACTAAATGAAAGAATCAATTGAGCTAATTGACATGGCTAACTNCGCGCCACACATGCTTTCGGAGCCGTCGTAGGTTGAGGTGGCACGCACGGTTTAAATAGAGAAATAGGGGTACTTTCTTATTTATTTAATCCCCAAAACTTCAAAAATACATAACTTTGTATAGAAAAATCACAAAAATATAATAAAAATACCCTCTTGCTCAGTGAACAAAGGAGAACAATATGGAATAATTTTCAAGTCCATTTGATGCATAAATTATTTTTAATTAATTAAACATTATTTGAAATCATTTGAAACCATGCATATTGATACATCACCTTGGCTTGAAATTTTTACATGTTATAGCCTCTATAAGGGGGAACATTCTCTGATTTTTCCAAAGACAGAGGAGGTTCCTATATATAGATCCATATTTTTCAAGATCTTCCACATTATTTCTTTAAAATAATCATGAAAATTAGAATATTGGTTATTAAATCTTAAGAAAATTTTGGAAGGTCGACCATGACCAGAGAAACCTTTGAAAATAATTTCATGGGTCAAGTCATTTAAAACATTCTTAAATTTTTTAAATACTAAATCACTAAGATGATTAAATTTGAAAAATATAAACCTTAAATGACTTGATTTTTGATCTCCATTGTGATTTATGATCCAGAGAACTCATCATAAAAGTCTCAAAATATTTTGAGTTCATTTAATAATTTAAATTGATTTTTAAAGATAAATACCACTCTTAACACTTAAATGATTTTTAAAAGTCAAAATATAACTCAAAAAATTATGAAACTTAGTTTTTGAGTTCTCTTTGATCAAAGATATTTTATAAAAATAAAATAATATTTAAAATAAAAACTTAATTTTTGGCCTATTTTAAATATTTAAAATAATTAAAAATTTATAAAAATCACTAAAATAATAAAACTCATGGAAATGTTCTAAATTACTTCCTAATTACTTAGGAACAATTAGATCCTGATTTTCTAAATAAAGATATTGAATTTTAAAGCTTAAAAATGATTTTTAAAGGCTAAAATGAATGATTTTCTAAATAAAGATATTGAATTTTAAAGCTTAAAAATAATTTTTAAAGGCTAAAAAAATGAGTTTACACAAAAATAATTCCAATAAATCAAAGAAAAATAAAAAAAATATAAAATTTTCTCCTCTATGTTCTCTGACCTTAGGGAGATTTTTAAAAAATACAAAACCTAATTTTCACCACCTAAAATATTTTATTTTTATTAAATAACCCAGAATTTAAAATAATTATGGTAAATCACAGAGAATTCAAAAAATTATGAAATTTGAGCCAAAGGCTTCTCTGGCCTAGGTCTACCTGCAGTAAAAATTTTAAGGGATTATAAATTACCTTGGTCAAAATAGAAATCTTCTTTGAAAAAGCCTATTTTTGCATTAAAATAATTATATGAATTAAATTAAATTTTGAAAAGTCATATTTTCTCCTTTATCTTAATTGACCCATGAATGAGGTAGGATAAAAATTTCAAAGTCATTTGAATTGAATTTGATTGCATGAAAATAATTATATAGATTAAATTAAATTTTAAAAAATCACATTTTCTTCTCTGATGTCTTAACCCATGAATGAGGTAGGATAAAAACTAAAAATCACATTTTCTCCTCTGATGTCTCAATTGACCCATGAATGAGGTAGGATAAAAAATAAAATTAAATTTTTAAAAATCATATTTTCTCCTCTGATGTTTCAATTGACCCATGAATGAGGTAGGATAAAAATTTCAAAGTACACATTTTCTCCTCTGATGTCTCAATTGACCCATGAATGAAATAGGATAAAAATTTCAAAGTCATTGAAATTGAATTTGACAAATTATGAAATGTTAGAGCCTTAGGGGCAAATGTGTAATTTTGGAAATATTGCCTTAATTAACATTTAGGCTTAATTCGAGGAGAGGAATGGGTAACCTCTAATATTAATCAATTTAATTGATGTTTGAAACACAAAGCAAGGAGGGAAAATGGGTAACCTCTGATCTTAATCAATTCATTTGATGTTTGAAACACAAAGGATTGGTAGAAACCAATCCTCACTTTCTTAATTAAGTTAATAAATTTCTAAATTATTAAAATTTGAAAGTTTATTAAAATTAAATGATCTATGGGTAACCTCTGATCTTAATCAATTTATTTGATGCTTGAAACACAAGTGGTTAATTGATACAAGGAGGGGAATGGGTAACCTCTAATTTTAATCAATTTACTTGATGTTTGAAACACAAAGGGGTTAATTGGTAGAAACTCTGATCTTAATCAATTCATTTGATGTATGAAACACACTCTAATATTAATCAATTCACTTGATGTTTGAAACATAAAGGAGTTAATTGGTAGAAACCAATTCTTAATTGGTAGAAACCAATCTCACTTTCCTCATTAAAAAGATAAGTTAATAACTTTCTAAATTATTAAAATTTGGGAAACCAATCTTATTTTCTTAATTAAGACTAATAAATTCCTAAATTATTAAAATTTGTAAGTATATTATAATTTCACTTTCTTAATTAAGTTAATAAATTTCTAAATTATTAAAATTTGGAAGTTTATTAAAATCAAATGATCCTGGACTTAGGGGTATGAATTTTGAAGTCAATAATTAATCAATTTAATACCCCTTTATTGATGATCCTAGACTTAGGGGTATGACTTTTGAAGCCAATAATTAATCAATTTAATACCCCTATGTTGATTTTGAAATAAAATTCAAATCATGAATCATAACCACTCAAAACTTAACATCGTAATTAAGACACTCACATAGGTTTTAAGGGCTTAGTGGTAACGTAGGCTAAATCAAGATTGACTAAAAAATGATTAGAGAAATAAGCATAATTATATCAAACATCCTTGAAACACCACTAAGCCCAATTTGGATTAAAATATGGCTAAGTGTTCAAATTACACTAACTTGCCACTTCATGGGTCTTCAACCACATAATTTTCAAATTAAATGATAAATGATAATTACCCCTTTCTTAGGAATAATTGAAACACCAAGGTTCATTGAGCAATAAGGGTATTTACAGGATGAACCATTAAGCAACATAATGAGTTTAAATGGACTCGAGGCTTTTCACTAGTTGGTGAGAGAGAGGCATGGACTTGCTTCCCGCTCTTAGCTTGTTGGATACCTCAGAGGCCTATTAAACTTAATATTTTTTGCTTAATGGAATCATCCTTAATTAAAATTTTAAGGGCTTACCAAAATACGGCTTAGAGTTAGGAAAACCCCCTAAAACTTTACTTTTTCTACTCTCCATAAATGCCCTCACATGCATTTTCAAGTTTACAGGTGGTGGAACGAGAAGACTCGCTAGGTACGCTTTTACAGTTTATAGTACCGTCTTTCTTCTCCCTTTTCCTTACATGTTTCATGCTTGCATTTACCTACATAAACTTACATGTTAAGTATAATCAAAACCATAACCCAAACCAAAACTAAAACCAACCAAGGTAAAATTCATCGCTACAACATTCAAAATATAAAACAACTCAAAATTTAATCACAACATCACATAAAACCACAACTTCAACTAAATTAAGATGCCTCTATCGGATGATCGGGAATCCCTCGGAGGAGGTAACCTACGGTTGCTAACGAGGCTTCCCACGGTTTAATTAAATTATGGAACTCATTAAGTTGGGTTTGGTAAGTTCATTTGGACTAAGTGAATCCAATAGAAAATAGTGATGCAAGAACGAGGGAATCGTAGGATCCTAATCAACACTAAGTGAATCCAATAGAAAGTAGCGGTGTCGGAACGAGGGAACCGTAGGATCCTAACCGGTGTTCACCCTAATCAACTTTAATATGCCCTCATAAAATTTAAAGAACTTCAACCATAGGGCTACCTGATTTGATATTATAACTTGACACATTAGATAACTCAGACTCGTCGCGACAGGAGCTTGGAGCTAGCATGGTGGGCAACACAGCCATCTTCAATAGCAAAACCTATCTTCCCCAGCTAAACCAATCTTTATTCCTTAGACTTAAACAACAAAGCCATAGGACTTCAAGGTCGCTTGCTTATGCAGCATAAATCCTCACCTTATCTTTAGGCCTTTGCATAGCCCTGCTATACAATATAAGCCCTGACTCGTCTTAGGATTCCAAGGTTGTCGTCTATCACGACCTAAATCCTCACATCTTCCAGGTTATTTGTGTGATCATTTCACACAAATGTAAGCCCTAAACTAATAAAATTGGCAGGATGAAACACCTAAATATTTCTCCTCAAAACTGAAGCCAAACATTAGGATAGCTTGGGAAGTCACCGAGGTTCTCCTCTGGATCAATGACATCCCCTACTCCTTCTTCCTTTGGATTCGACAATAAAAAAATGTTCCAAATTTGAACCAACCCCCTTTCACACCTCTACGTCTGCTTTCGTTGAAGAGTCCTACCCTTTGAAATTCCTTGAAGATAATATTTCTTGATTTTTATCGAGAGTTTTCTTAGGTGGCTTTGGTCATTTAAGATGTAATTAACTATAAGGGCTTGCCCTTATAGGAAGCATGTCCGAA